>BBSZ01011074.1:0-12063 GCA_000981365.1 Subanguina moxae | reverse complement strand
TTTTTGACCTATGTTTTGCTGGTGTCTTCTGGGCATGTTATATACCAAAACGTAGCCTAGAATCTAAGCTAAATTTTGGTATATAACATGCCCAGAAGACACCAGCAAAACATAGGTCAAAAACACAATGCCACAAACACATTTTTTTGAATTAGGGGTGCCAGTTTAACGAGGTTCGACTGTACTACTTTTTCGAAACGCAAAGAAAGAATTTGACATTTAGTAGATTTATAAAAAAACTACGGTTGTACTTCGATAACCCCTCACCTCGATAACCCGTCACCCTCGTTAACCCGTCACTCTAGGTCCATCACCGGCAAGGAAAAATATCTATGATAAGCCGTCACCTTGCACATTTTGCACCATTTTTCAAATTTGGGCCAAATTTTTTAAAATTTCCATCAATCCTGCTTTGTTTCTGTTTGTGTCGTCATTCTTTTGTGTTTTTTGTGTGCCATTTCATTTTCTATTTTTTTTAGTGGCGAAGTGAAAGCAAAATGCAATCAAACTCGAAGTCAAGAAAGCGATCATCAAGGCAGCTGTATCAAACGATAACAAGTCCATTTTAGCCAAGCACTTCAAGATTCCACACACAACACTCGACGGAACTGTCACAGACAAGGATGCAAAATTTGAAGGCGATCGAAGAAAGTGGCTGTGCAAAGAGAGCTCCAGAATGCATAATAATAAATTTAAAAAGTCAGGAGTTTAAGTCTTCCGGTGAGCGGCAAGCTTGTTAAGATAAGCATTCGAAATTTGTGGAAGTTGTATTAAAGCTTTGAGAAGATAAATATGAATATCACAACTTAACAAAGCTTACTCGCGATAACCCGTCACCTTTGATAGCACTTCACCTTTTGTCAGCCCCGAGGGGTGATGGGTTATCGAAGTTCGACCATAAAATATTAGAAAAACACTTAATTTGGATACAAAAAATCACGGATTTTTTTTTTGAAACTACCGAAAGTTCAAAAAAATAGATTGTAAAGAGGTGTTTCTTTTGTTGCACCCAGTTCAATTGAGAATTATGTGGTTTTCTGGTAGCCGTCAGCGAATAAAAAACAGAACCATTAAAAAAGGACGGATGATGCACATCTTGGGAAAAAGAGAAAAATTCTTTTTTTGTATCTTTATTCTTTTATCTTTCTCCAACTGTCTTCTCGACTTTTTTTGTGTTGATCGGTGCAGAAGAAGAACGGGAAAGGGAAAGCAGTGGCTTTGATAATTTTTGAGCCTTACTAAAAAGCAAAGCACTGGAGAAAAACGGTGTTGCCCAAGTTTCAAAGAAAGCAGAGAAAAAGTGAAAAAGAAAGTTAGTGTTTGGTGATTTTTGTTCAGTGGCAAAGTTTGCATTTGCAGAGTTGTGACTTGCAGTGATGCAAAGAGGGTGATGGGTAGAGTAGTAAACAGGTTTAGAATTTGGTGAAAACAGTTGAAGATAATTTTTAAAGAGAAAGGTTAAGGGAGAATTATTACCGTATATTCTCCTTTTTATTCACCCCCTTTTGGAGCTTTGGATGTTAGCTAAATTTTTGAAATTATTGACCACCAACCGACGTGACGAAAAAGGGAATGATTTCAGTCAACCCTCGATACTATGACACCCGTCGGGACCCAACGAGGGTGTCATAGTATCGAGGATGTCATAGTATCGAGGATGTCATAGTATCGAGGTTTTGTAAAACTCTTTATTCCCTTTCAACAGTCCAACTTCTGAAACATCTCAGTAATGGTTGTCTGGCGCGAGCACTTTAGTCGGATCCCTTGCATGTCGTCATCCATCCGGTCGAGCGCCTTCATCACGTCGAGCTTACCGCTATTCTTTGTCAAAGTGGTCATTGCACGCCGAGCCTCTGCGGATACGAAACCTCTTCTTCCTCGATTGGCGGCTCATCATCGTAGTTTCCGTCGTCATCACTCTTTTCCAAAGCATCACTCCGCAGCACTTCCTCTGCAATCTCCTTCAACATGAAAATTCCACCTGTGGCAAGTCGCTCATCGGCCTCGAGAAAGTTAGTCATCTCAATCTTCTCCTCATCATGCATCTTCTCATCCGCGCGCAAAGCATTCCATATCTCGAGCAACTCATCATCTTCTGGCTCCGTTTCGACTTCCTAAACGAAATTTCTTCCCTTCATTCCAATCATTACAAGGATTACTTGCTGGATGAACCGATTTCTGAAAACGATGAACTGTCAGGTGTCATAGTATCGAGGGTTTCAAAACAGGGGGTGTCATAGTAGCCTAATAATTTATCAGTGTTTTCGTCGGGACCGGCCCAAAGTGTCATAGTATCGAGAGTGTCATAGTATCTCGACTTGACTGTAATAAAAAATGGCTGTTTTGAAAAGTCGCTTTGCGGGTTTTTCAAAAGGTATTATAAAAAGCTACAGTTAAATTTTTCAACAGTTAAAGGTGTGTGAAAAAAGTCACAAGTTGAAAAACTTGCCTCCGTAAAGTTGTGACACACTGAAATCAAGTAGATTATTATTATTGCCCGCTGTTCCTGCAGCCAATACTCCACCCTGACTTCCTGCATGGCCATTTGACACTGCTGAATTATGCTGTTGGTGCTGATTGCTTACTAATTGCGAGTTAGTAGTGTTCTGATGCCCCAACAACAAATTATTGATGGCATCAGCTGTGGGAGAACAGGATTGGCGAGAAGCAGCGTCTGTTATACTGTCTTCGCCCGCACTGCTCTGGCTCGATGGCGTCAAAGACATTCGTGTTCTGTAAATTTGCCAATAAGATTGTATAAGAGGTTTTAACAAGCGGATATAACTTTATGTAACCAAAGAAGTAAGAAATTGTTTACTATCATGGTTGTCCGAAAATTTCGTGTTTATTTTTGGTTGTACAGTAGCGGACAAAAAACTAGCATCAAGCAGTTTTTTGTCCGCTACTGTATATTCAAGTACTGTTACCCATTCATAACAACGACTTGGGCCGCTCCACCAAAAGAAGGTGTCCTGTTTTCAGTCATCTTTTTCCCATTGGCAGTGTTGTTGGAAGCAACAGAAGAGTTGTTGTTATTGTTGCCAGATCCAAAAAAGGAGGACGCAGAATTTTGAGGTGAGTCAGAGCAGATTCTTGTATCAGATGGCTTTCCATTTACCACACCGTTGCCATGAATCAGGTTGTTGATCAAGTCAAGCTCTTGAAACTGGAAATGCACACACTTTAAAGTCAAATTTTGAGTCAGTTGGAGTATTATTACATTACTAAATGCTTTATATCACAACCCTATTTGTAGCTGACTACATTTTTAACAGACAGGGAATCGAGCATGTAAAAGGTCCCAAAGTGCATCATGTGAAACAAGGCCAGAAATAAACATTTAATAATAATCTCAATTCCTATTAGTTATATTAGCATTTTGCTTCAGCCCAATGGCATTCAATAAGCCGGTCAGAGGCTAAGTAATTAAGTGGACTAACAGCTCCCTTACACTCCCTTACAACAAAAAAATCAATGTTCTAGCAGTTTTCAGCTGATTCTATGCAAAAACCCTTTTCCAAACTGTAAATTAATTAATCAATTTGTATTTTTCTTATCATTTTTCAAGTTTTTTGTTTTTGTTTTTGCTGAGCAATTACTAATTGATAGGCAAGAGTTTAAAGAATGTTTTTCCATGTTTCAAGAGCGATCAAAATACGCTGCCGTCCTTTTGTAGCAGTTTTACGGAGTAGTAGGAAAAAAAAAAGAGCGTAGTAATTTAGAGCTCGATCATCATAAATCACAAATACTCTTTAATAATAAAAGAAAAATTGGGGTGGAAAGATTTAAAAAAACTATCTAATCCAGCAAATCTAATTGAAAAGCTTTGAAATCATATACAGTCAAACCTCGATATAACGAACATTTTGCCTGGTCCTCAAGGGTTTGTTACGCAGTCAAACCTCGATATAACGAACCCCCGATATAACGAAACCCTCGATATAACGAACATTTTGCCTGGTCCTCAAGGGTTTGTTACGCAGTCAAATCTTGATATAACGGACCCCCGATATAACGTAACCTTCGATATAATGAACATTTTAGCTGGTCCCCAGGGGTTCGTTATACGAGGTTTGACTGTATAATGGTAAAATGTCCCACTTTTACCATCTTGGTTACTTTTCTTATATTTTTTGATAGAAAAAACGACATTTTTTTTTTCGAAAATGCCGTTTTCAGCAGTTAAATATATTTTCGAGTAATTAAACACCATGAGAATCTGATTCTCATGAGACAATGTTTCATAAAAGGTGTGTTAACATGTGTGTTAAGTTAACATTAAAGTTTTTGTAACCTTTTTTAATTGCTCCAACTTGTAACCTTTTTAACTGCTCCAACTTTAAAATACTTATGGTGGTAGACATAAAAAAGTTTTAAACACAAAAGTTAAACCCTCTCCATTGTAAAATAGACCCCAAGCTCTATATTTTTCTTTTATTTATGTTTATATCATAATTTATCAACTTTATGTTGCTAATTTATTTGAATTTAGTAGAAATCTGGCGTTACTATGATCTACCCTCCGCCCAAAAAAAAAAATATTCTAAAAGTGTTTAAAAGCCATTTTTACGTATAATTTATGCCAAAAAACATGCAAAAAGACTATTTTCAAAGGTTTCAGGGCTGTATAAGGGAGGGGAAGGGACAAGTAAGGGTAACACTTTACTTGACCCCGCCCCCCTCCCACGGCTGACCGAAATTACCTAAAAATGGTTTTTAAGCACTTTTGAAAAACTTGCTTTTTTTTTTGGGGGGGGGGGGGATATATCTTAGCAGCGTCAGAAATCTTATTCAAAAAAACCTACCATAGTATTATTAATAGTTAAAAAATATGAATCAAGTGCCACTTCAAGATGAGCAATGGATCAGTCAAATAATATTGGAAACAGTTTTAAGTGTAGCAGATTAAAGGCTCTCGTCTAGTTCATCTTTACAACAATAGCAAGCAATAATATGGACAATAAGTAATAAAAAAAAACCCAACCGTTGCCTGCAAACCAGCAACAAGAATTCTTAACTGAAAACCAGCAAACTAATGAAATGCTTCATATATATAGTCAGACATATACTTTACATACAAGTCAACACGGACTTTTTTGGATTGTGCGAAAATCTCAAGAAGTCTGACGGTGAAGAAAGTCGATAATTAGAAAAAAGTGAAAGAGTTGAGAAAAGAGAAGCTAGTAGGTAAACCTTTTAAATCTGCTACCGTACATAATAATTAATAAATAGGTAATAAGGTGTTGACCATAGAAAAGTAAAAGCAAGAGAACAAGCACTTAATGCCATAGAAAAAGTTTGCAGCTAACTTTTAAACAGTTACTAGCCAAAGGGACATGCCCGTTGCTGATGGCAGTATTTTTTCAATTTCAAAAAAAGGGTACCAAACAATCCAAAATTTGGTGCTACAGTCGACTCTCGATATAAGAGCACCCATTGGGACCGACAGTTTGTGCTCTTATAGCGAAGGTAAACTTTGTCTGTTTTATCGTCTTTATCGGCCAACCAAATTTTTTTTTAGTGCTCTTATACCGAGAGTGCTCTTATAGCGAAGTGCTCTTATATCGAGAGTCGACTGTACTAGTATATATCCCCCCCTACAAATCAAGTTTTCTAAAAGTGTTTAAAAACCATTTTAAGTATAATTTATGCCAAGAGACACACAAAAACTATTTTAAGGGAGAAGAAGGGAAAAAAATGAAACCACTCTGTAGGAAAAGAGAAGATCTTGAACATAGTTTCCCTTGCAGGGCCATACCGCATAAAGAAGCTCTGGTCTGCATGCTATTTTTATGCATACAGAGTTATTTTTTTTTCATGCATGCTATTCTCGAGTGATTTATGTCTCAGGTATGGTTGCGTGCGCATCTCAACTTCAAGCCCCTGAGTCCCCCGTCGCCTCCTAAAGGGGCTTGATAGTTGGAGATGCGTGCATAGACTTACTTGCGAGATGAATCCGAGCAATACTATTGATGAGAGAATGCATCTAGAGGCACTTTTTGCTTTTTGGTTCAGTAAAGGAAACGGGTGAATGGCCCTTCAAATTATTGGTCTCATATTAATCCCTTTCACTCCCAATTCGGCGCCTATTATTCTCTAACTTACTATTTTGGCCTTTTTACACCGAAATTATTACCTAAAAATGGGTTTTAAGCACTTTTAGAAAAATCGATTTGGGGGGGGGGATGTACAGTTGCGCTCAATTCATTTAGGATGATCTTAGAGATGAGACAAAATGTACCCGGATAAAATACACCCTACATATTGTAGTAGTTTACTGTTTGTGCAGAAGGTTATGCCTCATTAATTCTTGCCCAATTCACCCTCGGCCCAACTAGTCTTGTCATGGTTTCGAATACACTTACAAGCAAACATTTCATTTGGTGGTGCGCGCATCCTGAAAGGCAAGTCGGGATGTGAAATTATCTTTTATCCCTTCTAAAATCTTGACACCCCAGGCACTACACTTAGGCATACAATTAAGTCTTCGACTTAGGGTAGGCGAGTGCACGTTCGCCGTGAACCAGCGTATACTATTCTCCATGTAGGTATAGTAGTAGTTCACAGGTGTCTGACATTAATACCAGCCATAGATTAGCTAAACCAAGTAGACGCCCAACCTGGTGTACTTTTTTAAGTTTTTTCTTCTGTACCAATTAGAATTTCATTTACGCACCAATGGCAACTTTGATGGATGGTCTATGCACCAACCAAAACCACGTGGATGTCCACTTGGTGTGACATTTTTTCTTACTTTCAGGCTCCCGACCCCTTTTTTGTGTACTAATTCCAACATTCCAAAGAAGGTTTGGCAGGGCTGAGTTATCGTTTTTAGGTTGCTCTTTAATTTTTTGAAAGAATCGAAAAATAGCCTTTAAAACAGTAATCCATCCCTGTTAAACCTTCTTTAGAATGCTCTAATTAGTACAGGAAAGAGGCTTTCAGTGTCTGAAACTATGAAAAAATTATTTCACCAAGTGGACATCCACTTGGCTTGGTTGGTACAGGGATAAATAAGTTGACACTTCGATAAGACGACACCTTGAGTTGTACCGTTTGGCAGTAGTGATTCTGAGGAAAAATTGAAGCAAATGACCATGTGGATTAGTGGACAAGCTTGTGGCTCTATAGAAAACATGTAGAATACTGAACACCGGAGGATGGATGCATAATGAGAGCATAAATAAAATATCTAGGGTGCATTTTGTCGCGGGTGTATTTTCTCGTAGGGTGTATTTTGTGGTAGACCCTGACCTTATTGTCATGCTTTAAACACTTTAGATAATATTTAATAAGGCACCAGAGGCCTTATTAGAGCAAACGTTATTTGTCAACCAGTGCTCCAGATATATTGATAGCCAATTAAGACACAGCTGTTACCAAACTGGGCACTTTTATGCTGTCACTGTAAAAGCAACCAGAGACCCATAAACCAGATGGCGACTGGATCATGATTGGCACATACTCCCTTTATGTTTGCGGTCAGAAAAAAAATAGCGCCGTCACAGTAATTTTTATTTTATTCAATAGATTGAATTGCTAAAGTCAGATTCTAATTTGCAATGACGACTTGATCTAAATTTGATAACATGAAGCGAAAAAAAGGAGCAAAAAAAGTGAGGTGATCTTTCGGATCAATAGAGGGGAAAACAAGAAGCAGAAGAAGCATGTTGGCATTTGCTCTCCTCTTGATTAAATTAGCAACGCAAGCACACATCTGCGTTACAAGCACGTGAACACACTCAGTGCTGACTGCAGACTGAATGGGATGAGTGTATTGCTCTTGCAGAGGGCTTGTGATGATGCAAATGCTCCTGAATGAGGGATGGGTGGGGGTGAAGAGTACTCCTGCTACCGCCAGTTTATAGACAAAAGCTATTTTTAGCTGTAGTTTTCAAACTTTTTTTAAGCATACCTGTATAAATATGGCTCTTGTTTACGGCAAGCGGCAATTCAACATCAAGAGCGACGTCTACTTATCTCAGTTCGACTGCCAAATCGAAGCGAAAAAACCGCGCAAGAAGAACCATATCGTCTAATACCAAGATAACGCACGTCCACATGTTGAGCGACGTATTGTCGAATTGATCGCTAATAAGGGATGGGATCTTCTCCCACATCCGCCACATTCACCGACCAAAGCTCCTACAGACTACCACGTCAACCGCTCGTTGAAAAACTGGCAAAGGAACAAAGTTTACGACGATTTGATGAGTTGATGGCCGATGTCAAAGAGTGAATCAGTCTATCTAAAAGACAATTTATCTAAAGGTCATTTCCACTAAAAGTCACTGCAGATTGTCTCAATTGTCTTTTAGATGAACTGAACTTTAGATAAATTGACCTTTAGATGACGAAAGATTTAACAATAGCCTTTTCGATTTTAACGTATTAGAAATGCTTAGAAGAGTCTAAAGCAACAGGAGGACCAAGGCAAAAAGCGCACCTACTTGTGGTATAGATCCAAGGGCCTCTTCTCTACCAATTTTCTCACTTAATGCGTTTTTATAATTTTTTTTAACTAGTAAGCTTGCTAGACAGAGCAAGAAAATCTGCAATTTCTATAAGATTTAGGAAAATTTAAAAATTGTCCGCGATTTTATGGTGACACAGTGAAAAGTTCCTTTAAATAGGTTTGAAGCCCTCCAAATGACTTCAATCTGCATGTGAAATTTAGCCGTGAAGCAAATGAAAATTAAAGTATTCATAATTTGACCCGACTTTGCCCTATTTCTTAAAAATTAAACAGCGAGTCCAATGTTATGAGTCCAAGGTTGGAATAACTAAGGAATGAGAAAAAGTAGCAAAAAGGTTATGGAGGGTCAACTATAAAAATGTCTTTAAAAAAGAACAATTTAATCCTCCAAAAATTAAAATGGAAACCATCTCTCACTTCTTGTCAGTTTTGTAATTAAATAACAATAAAAGAGTCAAAATATTTTTGCTAAGAATAGAAATGGGCTTCAAGCAGATTGGGTTGCACACACAAAAGTAGTGGTCAAATACAGAAACACTTACCGTATTTACTCTATTAAGCGGGCACCCTCTAATAAGCAGGCACCCTAGCTAATGAATTTGTAGCTCTTCCTGAGTCGTTTGAGATCTATCTCATTGTGTTTCCCAATAAAATTTGAATTATGATACGAGAAAAGGCCGAAAATTAAGCGGGCACCCTCTAATGAGAGCGCACCGTCTAATAAGCGGACCCCCTAGCCAAGGGTCGAAAAATAAGCGGGCATGCCCGCTTAATAGAGTAAATACGGTAATTGCTGAAATCTTCAAAAAATAAGTTAGAAAGTCAAATTAGTCAAAAAAATGCGCAGACAAAAATAAATAGAATAAAAAGTATTAAAGTCAATCAAGATAAAAATAGAAAGTGTATCCACAAATACCTTTTCAAAAGTATTATTTGGCAAACAAATACTTATTAAAAAAGCTTTCTATAATTTTTAAAATGGCTACTAGAGAAGCAATACTTTTAGAGCGCCAGTTGATGTTTGACTTTTTTGAAAAGACCAAATAGTCCCAAAGCTCTCTACTGAAACCCTTAGCTAAGGCTTCACTCTGCCACCACCTGCGCTGAAAAGCGAACACTAATTAGACAAAAAAAGTGTCGCTTAAAATTTATCATAAATTGGATTCGGTTTAAAAGCGGAAATGCAATTATCAACATTTTTTTTTTCATTCAAAAAGTGAATACAGTAGCGGAAAAAAAAAGCACCAAGCAGTTTTTTGGCACACTTTGGCGCGTATCTTTTAACGGCTGTACAACATTTGGTAAGGCGCATATTGGTAAATGCGACATTTGGTAAGAACATGACAGGCTCTACCCCCTTGATTCAAAATCGTGTTCTTGACATTCTGTTTTTTGCAGATGGCTCTCAGGCGATTTACCACTCAAATTGTAGCTGAGAAAATAAGCCAAAATTTGGTTGGTAAATTGCCTGAGAGTCATCTGGGAAAAATGGGGAGAAAACAGAATGCCAAGAACACGATTTTGAATCAAGGGGGTAGGGCCTGACATGTTCTTACCAAATGTCGCATTTACCAAAATGCGCCTTACCAAATGTTGTACAGCCTCTTTTAACGCGTATCTTTTATTTTTTGATGCAACTGTCAAAAGCAAAATTATTGTACAGACTTTTAGCTGCATTTTGACTATAAATGTGTCGCATTGTGTTTTCACATAGAAGCCTTTTCGCAGTGACATCAATTTTCAGGCAGGCAAAAAACTTGCACCAAATATATTTTTATGCAATATTGTTGAAACTTTGTTGGATAACAAATAGACCGATGGTTTAAGATTGTTAATACAGTATTTTTAGTGATAGCGACGAGTCGAAGTACAATCTCTTCTCTTCTGATCGAATACGCTATGTAAGACGTCCGCGCGGCAAAAGGAATGATCTAAAGTACCAGGTGCCGACTGTCAAGCACGGAGGAGGGTCTGTTATGGTTTGGGGTATTTTCTTGAAATTTTCGTTATTCCTTCCTCTATTGTTTGAGGCTGTTTTTCAAGGGATGTAGTTGGCCCGTTGGTTCGAGTCGAAGGCAAATGAACGCTGAAATGTACAAAGGAATTCTAGATGACAACATGATTGAGCATGCCATCACTTGCCTGGATGACGACTGGATCTTCATGCAGGACAACAATCCGAAGCATGCCTCAAAGCTCCTTAAGAAGTGGTTTGCTGACCACCATGTGGAACTGACCCGCGGGGCCCGCCTCGAAGATCTCCTAAAACCCCGACCCCGAAGAATATTTCGATATTCGAACCCCGAACGGGGCCCGCCCCGAAGGCATCTTTCTGTCTCTAATTAAACAACAAGAGAACTCACGAAAGACACACTCACCCTCACCATGAGGCTCCCACCACCGAAGCTGCGCTTTAAGTGATAGATTAGCTCCTCGAGCAGATCGCTCCAGTAACCTTCGAAGCGCAGGACCCATTTTTTTGCATGCGTGAAATTCCACCAAAAAAAACAGTAGTTTTTGATACCTTTTAGATGCAGTTTCCGGTTGATGTGCTTTTCTAGGCTCTTTAGAAATTTGGAGCTCTTTCACTTGCATCTCTTTTACTTCTTGTAACCATATCGCTTTGGATTTCGCATAAATTTTGTGACTAGGCAAGCCGTACGACCTATTACTCTGCCGACTGCTCTCAGAGCCACTCCACACGAGACAACGCTTCGATTTGTCCTTTTTCACGCTCCAAAAAATTTGTTCCCCGAGACATTATTAGACTAAAATAGCAAATGTCGTAGTATTAAATACTAAGTAAAGACTAAACACGTAAATACCAAAATAGCAAAAAAAGAAAGACAATAAATATGGCGAGAATGTAATGCTTTGTCCGGGATGTTCGCATAAATATGCAGCGCAAACATTTTATACTGGGCGCAAAATCTTTTTCTAAAAATCAAATTTGAATTCCATGCTAGAACCACTGTTTCTGGCAATGCTCTTACACATGGCCATAATGGTTTCGCAGATTTTTTAAATAAAGTACTAAAATTTGCAAAATATGGGTTGTTCTTATAGTTATACACCGCACTATGTGTTTTGGAGGAAAAACATGTAAAATTACATTTTTAAATAAACTTTAAAAAATTCAAATAATTAATTTATGGCTATATGTACTTTCACCCCTCAAAGTAATCATTTATCTCGTCAAAACAATTTTTTACCCCGTCAAATTTGAATTTCGCGAAAAAAATCATTTATCCCGTCAAATTTGAATTTCGCGAAAAATAATCATCTATCCCGTCAAATTACTCATTTACCCCGTCAAATTTGAATTTCGCGAAAAAAATCATTTACCCCGTCAAATTTGAATTTCGCGAAAAATAATCATCTATCCCGTCAAATTACTCATTTACCCCGTCAAATTTGAATTCCCGCCAAATGATTATTTATGATTATTTTGCGGGAATTCAAATTTGACGGGGTAAATGAGTAATTTTGACGGGGTAAATGAGTAATTTGACGGGGTAAATGAGTAATTTGACGGGATAAATGATTATTTTTCGGGAAATTCAAATTTGACGGGGTAAAAAATTGTT
>BBSZ01011058.1:0-12923 GCA_000981365.1 Subanguina moxae | reverse complement strand
ATTGAGCTCAGAAAATTTTCAAGCTGGAGATGTTTGGTTTCGACGTGTGGTCGACGAGTTTCGACTTTTCACGTCGACCACACGTCGAAACCAAACATCTCCAGCTTGAAAATTTTCTGAGCTCAATTTAACGCTTGACCCATTATTGCGTAGCACGCATCATCTAATTTTAGAAAAGATATCACTGGAAAAAGAAACACCATATCATTGGACCTAAAATTTAAAAAGTGCCCAAAAGCGATGAATTGCACGTCGACAACCCTATATAATATGATAAATATAGCGGATTAAATATGTGTATCTGTTGTCTAGTGGTAGTGTCTTCTCTTCACGAATTTATGGTATACATGAGTTCGTTTCTGCTTGTGTCTGGTAATTTCATTCGGCCGATGAAGAGCACTCAGTTCTGCTACTGAAAATAGTGATGACCAATTTCTCATAGATACTACTGAGGTCGACTTTTTCCAACATTATTTACTTTCCTTTTATATTGAAAGCACCTAGTGTACGCCTAGTTCGCCATATTTTCTCTTAAAAATTTTAATAAAAATCCTATTTAATTTTTTTTTATTTTGGAGGCCCTCAGTAGGAAATAAACTTTAAAAATCCCAATCTGAAAAGAGAAGTTCAAAAAGTTACTTGATATGACCAGTGGCCTCAGACCAACTGTGTATCCCGCATGATAGACGACAAGGCTGTTTCTTTGACTAGCTTCGGATCACCTCTTGGAAGGGAAGAAGGATACCAAAGATGGTTGATGAAACGTGGTCCCGCCTATTTATTTATATTTTTTGAAATCAATGAAATATTTCATTTTAGGTGAAATGAAATTCATAGTGAAATTTCATTTCATTCCGATTTTCAATTTTATTTATGAAAACACTGCTCCGAATATTATTAACGCGAATTTTTCCAGAAATTCAGAATATGCCTGTTTATTCCTACGAAGACTTTATTAAAGTTCGCAGAATGGCAAATCAGGAGGAATGGGCAGAATTTGCGACAGAACTCTTTGATCTTGATAAGAATCCTGTTCTTTTGAGCCTTTGCCGTACTATGCCAAAGATCAATGATCAGACGTTTGATATTTCCATGCCAGCTGTAAATTCGCCGTCCAATAAGAAGATTTCGGTGCCAACAATTGTTGATGGTATTTTTTCTGATGCGGAAGCGACTGCTCCTGGGAAGTTAAAGATTCCTGAAGAGTCAATGAATTTCGTCTCTGAGGTTATTTTGACTTTTAAGCCCAATAAGTGGGTAAATATCTCAGTCACGAGTGAATTTTTCAGGCGACGACCAACCATAAAGATTGCTGCTTTGCAGTTGGCTCCCAGTGCCCTTCTTTCTCAAGCTCTGAAGATGACAATAAAGTTATTGCAGATGTTAAGGAGCCAAGTCAAGTCAAGGAAACTGCGAACAAATCAGTCATCATTAACTTTGAAGCTGAGCTAGCAGAAAAGATGATCGAAATGAAGGCATGCGATTCAATATTAAGCGAAATCCAAAAGAAAATTGAGCGTGAACTAGCTTCTAAGTAAGCGTTCAAAAACATATCGTTGCATTTGTTTACGGAGAATTGGTCGAATAAAACGTTTAAAAAAATTGTAGAAACATAGCAAATTGGTCACTTCCCAAAGAGGGTATGTTTAATTTATTAATCCCCCTGTTAAATTCCTAGCAAATTTTATAGAAATTGTTGTCAATAAACTAACAGATAGGCAGAGAAATATGCTCTCAGCTGTCTTTGGACAACATCTGTCCCCTCTGCTCGCATTTTTAAATAGTTGATTGCGGAAAGCTGGCAGAGAGAAACAGTCAAAAGATTCAGAGACAAGCAGACTATCTGAGAAGAAAATAGAGTCAGCCGTGGGAGGAGTTAACTAAAAGAGCAGACAGGGTCTTGGAGGCATCGCTTGCAAAGACTAACCATTTTCGGCTGCTAACAACCAAACCTTTTGTGCTTCTTTATATGAAATGGTACGAATCGTCGTGTTGTGTTAGGTTTAGACGACTTTTTACCGGACAAAAAGCAATCACATGTTTTATTATTTCTATTTCTGTATGCTTATATTTTGTTCACAAATTAAGCAGAAACATGGCTTTAGATTTTCGAAAAAAAATTAACTTACAGTTCGGTAATATCGGTGATCATTATTACGCTTTGCCAAAGCTAAAATTTTGATCAGAAAAGATGTAAACGACTAAAACTAACCTAACGTATTGCTTTCCATCAGATCCGAACAGTTGAAGCTTTGATTTATCGCTCCATAAAACCTTGCACCAGTCTTCTACTGCCTAATCGAAATAATTTCTAGCAAACTTGAGCCTGGCTTTGTGATTCTTAGAAGAGATGAACGGTTTCTTCACTGCCATTCGACCAAACCTATTAATATTTTTCTCTATTAAACGCTGGTCCCCAGGGGTTCGTTATATCGAGGTTTGACTGTGCCGTATTTCCTCTATGAACGCCCCCACCCCTAATTCAAAATCCTATTTTTGACATACTTTTTTGGAACGACTCTCAAACAAGTCACGACGCAAATTGTAGCTGAAACAATAAGCTACAATTTAAGTAATAACTTGCTTGAGAATTGTCCGGAAAAAGTAAGCCAAAAACACGATTTTGAATTAGGAGGGGGCGTTTATTAGAGGAAAAAAGGTATTTATTGATTCTGCTTTTGGGAAAAAGTGGTCGTTATATGAAACTTTGGATATTTTAAAGGCGAAAACGTTCGTTTTTCAAAAACGATAGTCATTATTTTTGTGTTCAATATTTTTTGTAAAAAATACAATCCTGCCTGTTGTTATTTCTATTTTGTGTTTCCTGCAAAAAAAGAAAAAGAGGGATGTCTCCTCGCTCTCAGCTAAGAGTGTCGCGCTTCATAAGAAATTAATTGATTAGCACCAGTTGCCCTTGGCTACTGCACTGCTCTCCCTCAAAGGGATCAGCCCTAATTATCCAAAGGCTAGTTGTTGCTGTTAATCGGGGTTGGCCTTTAGTTAATCCAGCACATTTTTAGGGACCTTTAAGTCACTTTATGACAATTTTGATTTGCTGTTCCTCTCTTTGTGTCTTTTTTAGGTCCTTTTTAGCCTTGCCTACAGTCTAAAATCTGAAAAAATAGTGCCTCTTTACTCACGAGCGGCGTTTGACTGGCACATTTGAAAACAAAAATACTCAGCTACATACCGTATTTCCTCTAATAGCCCCCCCCCTAATTCAAAATCGTGTTTTTGGCATTGTGTTTTTGACCCACTTTTTGCAGACGACTCTCAGGCAGCTTACCACCCAAATTGTAGCTAAGACAATAAGCTACAATTTAAGTAGTAAGTTGCCTGAGAGACATCTGGAAAAAGTGGGTCAAAAACACAATGCCAAAAACACGATTTTGAATTATCGTATTTCCTCTAATAGCTCCCCCCCCCCTAATTCAAAATCGTGTTTTTGGCATTGTGTTTTTTGGCCTACTTTTTCCAGGTGTCTCTCAGGCAACTTATTACTTAACTTGTAGCTTATTGTCTTAGCTACAATTTAGGTGGTAAGCTGCCTGAGAGACACCTGGAAAAAGTGGGTCAAAAACACAATGCCAAAAACACGATTTTGAATTAGGGGGGGGGGGGCTATTAGAGGAAATACAGTAAACAAAAACTTATGGTAATTGAAGACCACAACTGAATTTATTTGAACAAAAGGTTATTTTTGTCAAAAAGTGGCTGTTTTTTTATTATTATTTACATTCGTAAAACCGTCTTTACTTGTGTTTACTAAAACTTATTTTGCACTTCAAAGTGTTCTCCATTTTTTCGAAATAGAAGAAGAGTCTAAGGAACATTTTTTCTGCCTTTCCAGTTGGTTTGATTTCCAAGAGGAAATGAGAAGCAGCTTCCAAAAGATGTGAAACATTCTCGGCGTTCACTCCCAAATGAGGGGGCAATATGCTTCCGATTGGGAGTGAGTCTATTTTTCCAAAAACCACATATTTTTCTTGTTTTTACACTCTTGCATTCTAGCTACTATTCCATCCTATTTAAGTATATAGGATATACTATTCTCCATTTTATTTATCTATCTTACTAAAGACATAAATTCTATGTTTTATGCAGTTTTTTGTTCCTGGTTGCCAGATCAAGCTCATTTTTAAAACTCATACCTAGATTAGACTAGTGAGACTGGTAGAAGTGAGCCAATTTTGTTTGCACTGGCATTGCTATATGTTTTTCGACAGACTTGAATAGGATAAAGGCGTGCTAACTAATGTTTTGCACAAATATTTGTGGAGCTGAGATTATGGACTGGCTTTTGTCCTTTTTGCTTTGTGGTTTAGTCCGTTAGATTCACACCTTTGCGCACATTTAAACTGCTATTAGCGGTAAGCAGCCAAAACTTTTTGTTATACTTATTTGTTAAAAGGGGGATTATAGCTTTTTGTTTGCTTTTGGATGGCTGATCCTTTAGTTTTTACGCCGACCAAATGTTTTCTAAATGTCTTTTCACTTCTTTTGTATCTTTCTCAGACGAAACTATTCCTATAGAATCCACCACCAGCTCCACCCCCCTCACCCGAAAGGTCAAATTTTGATTTTCAACATAAAAACCTTTAAAAGTCATTTTTTAAAAGAATGTGGGAAAATTAGGAAATCTATGTGAATTTGGCGAGAATTTCAGGGAATCTGCATCTGAGGGAATCTTAGGAAATCTATTGGATAGAATAGGATAAAATCATAGCAGAGTTTGACTATAGAAATACAGCTTGGAGCAATGTTTACCCCGGTATTAGATTTAGAGATAGAAACGGAGCGACGCCAAAATCGCTAAAAGACCTCTTTCTAGCTCCAATTTAAATTGGCTCATAATTTTTGAATTCAACTTATCCCGATGGGATCTTTTTTAATCGAAAGACGAATGAGTAACACTTCCTTTAACACAACCATTTTATCGAGAAGGTGAAAATTGTAGCGGAACAAATCAGCAACAATTTTTAACAAGCTGTCAATTTTTAACATGATACTGTTGCTCTTGAAAATAGTGCACCAGTCCCTCTACCACTCGTTGGCATCCTTGCGTAAATTCTGAGTTCTCTTCAACACCTTTTCTCAAAACTAATGAAATCAAAAATAGTAAAAATTGTTTGTTTTAAACCATCCCAATTTGTTTTTTGACTTTTTTCGTGGGAGTTTGGGAGCAGCCAAAGTATATTCTTTACTAATACAGTCGATTTGTAGGTGATCAAGTCTGACCAGCACAACTGTGAGCGTCCAACCAGCAGTGCCATTGATCTCTGCTCTTCTTTTGGCTTGAATGCTATGACTGATCAGGAGAATTGTCTGAGTGTGGGAAAGAAGACTTCTTCAGCCGATGTTCATCTTCCATTGGTTGTTGCTACTTCTAGCGCTTTTTCGTCCTCTTCTACTGGGCAAACTCTTGGTCGCGAGATTCGCTCCGCAAGAAATACTCTCAACGGAGATGCAGCTATTCAAATTGAACAGTCTGGCCAAGGTAAAGCTGATCAGCAAGGTTTGAAGAAGGTATCAACGCGAAAGATCTCACTGCCGGTAGTGCCTTCTCTGAGGAAAGTCAGCTCTTTTGGGCGATTTACGGTATCTTTTTGTTAAGAAAATTATTGATATGTATTGAGGAGTTTGTAACATCCATGCATTATACATAACATATATACCGTTTTCCTCTAATAAGAAAAATAGAAATATGGTATATTAATAAACATAATATTTTTTTTTACTCTTCTAGATTTTGGGGCCACCTTCTGGTGCAGAAGCTGAAAATAGACTATGTGTGAATTCGGGGCAAGAGCCTGTTAAAAAAAGAGATACATTCAGTGCTGGACCAGAATTACTGTCGCCTCTACCGTCTTCGCCTAGATCTCAACAGTCGGGAAGAACAAGCACGTCCACTTTAAATAATGTTTCCATCGACAGGGTGGTAGAAGAAGAGTATATGCCGGCCATGCAGAGTGGTGGATCTTCTGTTGTTGCATCTGCCATACTGGCTGTTGGTAGAAGCGTGCATTTCAATGTGGGTGAAGCTAGAGAAAGTGATAGTCCAGTGTGTGACGCTAGCTTTGATAATATGGTGACCAGTCACAAAAGTTGGAGGTAATCATTCTGAAAGCACACTTGTAGAGTAGCGTCCAAGAAAATTTGAACACACACCTCTTTGGTACTTCTTTAGTTTGATCCCCCCCCCGTGTCAACAATCTCTAAAAATCTGCTTTTGTATGCCAAAATGATGGGTGAAAATTTTCTACAGGTTCTTGGTTACATTTTTAGAAACAAAAGAGGCGCAACAGCATATGTTTACTAAAAATATTATTTACAAGGTGAAAAATTACTAAAATCCATGGCTGTGATGCTCAAACTTGTTTCTACTTCTAATTTTGTGTAAATTCAGGTATGTAGAGACTCTTGAACATCCGCCAATAATGGACTTCTACCGTAACACAACAGATGTGGAGGGAGTGGCCGCTTCACGACCCTCAATGCTCGAGCTGTTGCATGGTGAGACTGGCAAGTCGGAGTTCGAGGAGTTCAAGGTGGCAAGTTTGATTACAAAAGTGATAACACTTTTTTTTTCTGTCAGGAACAAAATGTCAACTTGGTAGAAAGTCAAATGGTGGCTGAAGAGCAAGAGATGATGGTTTCCTCCAAGCTCAGCAATGTAAAGTCAAAAACGAGCAAAATAGCAAGGCCTGAGGTTTCCTACTTGCATTCTCCAGCTCCATCCACTCCTAGGTCGAAGTTTGGTTGGGTGGAAGGCGTCTTTTTCAGATGTTTGCTAAATATTTTCGGGGTGATGCTATATTTGCGAGTATCTTGGGTGGCTGGACAAGCAGGAATAGGTTGAATGTTTTTCTCCCATATGGTTTACAGTCTGACCTGTCTATTGATTAGGACTAGGCTGCATGGTTGTACTCTTGGCTTCAACAGTAACAACGATCACAGCCCTCTCAACCTGTGCAATTTGTACCAATGGCGTTGTGAAAGGTGGAGGAGCTTACTTTCTTGTGGGTTTTTACAAAAGACAATAAAAATAGAATAAAAAGAATAAATTGAAGAATAAATAATAATAAAAACCAATCAAATAAAAAATTTATGGCACTACCGAAGTCTACCACCCTCAAGCGATTTTTTTTTCAAAATTATTTTTAACCTCTCCTAAGTAATCCTAAGGCAATTTTTGGTACAAGTTTGTAGATAAGCAGATCTCTTGGGCCAGAATTCGGTGGTTCTATTGGGTTGATCTTCTCGGTAGCCAACGCTGTTGGTGCTGCTATGTATGTGGTCGGCTTTGCAGAGACTGTTAGAGATCTTCTCAAAGAATATTCCATACTTATCATTGATGGTGGTCTCAATGACGTTCGCTTGATTGGACTGAGTATCATTTTTTAAACTAAATTTTATTCGGTTTTTTCATCAAGATTTTTTTTCCGTAACATGCATTTGTTTGATGGCAATTGTATTTATTGGTACTAGCTTTGAGAGCAAGATGCAAATGGCCTTGTTGGTCATACTATCCCTCTCCATTCTGGACTATTTTGTGGGTTCTGTGCTGCCAGTCAGTGATGATAAGCGACTGCGAGGAATCACTGGATATAGCTGTGAGAAATATATTTTTTGGATCTGAATTTTTCGTTAGTCATTCACGAAACCAACTTTTTTAGTTGCCACAATGAAAGAAAATTTTCTGCCAGCATTTAGGTTTCTTTTTTATCAGTTTCTCATTATCCTTCATGGAAAATTTTAGAGGTGGACACAACTTCTTCTCTGTTTTCTCCATTTATTTTCCGGCAGCAACAGGAATAATGGCGGGTGCAAATATTAGTGGGGACTTGACAGATCCACAGGTTTGTGTCATTCGCTAGCTGTCAACAGTACGGTGCAAATCTTTGCTTCGAGGCGCTCCGTTCCGGACAAAAAGCGGAGCAAAAGAAAATTTTTTGAAGTGCATAGCACTGGCTGTGAAGTAATTAGAAGAAATGTAACTTTTTAGAGAGCGATTCCCTTGGGCACTTTGATAGCGATTCTTGTGACAACCTTGGTATACTTTTTTGCGTTTTGTACCTTCGGAAAATTTTTTTTTCCACTTTTTATTTGAGGTCTATCTGATGACTGTATTTGCCACCGGCTCCACTTGTGTAAGAGATGCAGACGGCGTGAACTTTCCTCAACCTGTGACAGATGCTATCTACCAGCTCAATTCAACTACGCCTGTAGCTTCTACCCTTCTTTCTAACAGTGAAATGTCTACCGCTGAGCCATTTATGTTGCAATCGTGGAGCTTCAAGTCTTATCAAGACCCCGAATGTCTGGCCAACAATAGCTGCCCTTTTGGTTTGATGAACTACTTCCAGGTGAGAAACTTGTTTTTTGAGTTGAGATGGTGCGAGAAATATATGATTTGATAATTTGTTTAGGTAATGGAAATCGAGAGCCTCTGGGGACCTTTAATTACTGCTGGAATTTTCGCTGCCACACTTAGCTCGGCCTTAGCGAGCCTTGTTAGTGCGCCTAAAATCTTTCAGGTTAACAATTGCCCAATTTTTTTGTTTGTTTTGGGAGGTCATGATTTTTGGAAAGTTTCTAGGCTGTTTGCAAAGATCGTCTCTTTCCATATGTCAACTACTTTGCTAAGGGTTTTGGAAAAGACGAGGAGCCACGTCGTGCGTATGCGCTTGGGTTTTTAATCTCCATGGTTATGATTCTCATTGGTTTGTATCTTCTTTTTTCGCTTTTATTTAAACAAATCAGTTTTCAGGTGATTTAAATGCAATTGCTCCAATAATCTCTAACTTCTTTCTCTGCTCCTATGCCTTGATCAACTATGCCTGTTTTGACAATTCTTTTGCTCATTCTCCTGGTGAGTCTTGTTTCGATTATGAATTCAAATGTGGGTTGTTGCTAATTTTCTTCTAGGTTTTCGCCCCGGCTTTCGTTTCTACAACATGTGGGTGTCGTTGCTAGGCACAATGCTTTGCGTTACTGTTATGTTCATCGTTTCCTGGTTCACTGCTCTGTTAACCTTTTTCTTCTTTGCTCTTCTCTTCATGTACATATATCGGAGAAAGCCGGGTATTAAATTAAGTGTTTGGCTATTTGTAAAATGAGGCTGCTTAGATGTAAATTGGGGATGTTCTACGCAAGCTCATAGTTATCGCAATGCCATCCAAGGGGTCACTCGACTGGAGCATACTGATGAACACGTGAAAAACTACAGTAATAACAAAAACTGCTCATTTATTTTCCTGAGTAAGGATAGCGTTTTTTCAGGACCCCAGGTGCTAGTGCTGACTGGCAATCCTGCTACAAGGCCGTCGTTAGTTGATTTTGTTCATAATATCACCAAAGGCAACAGCTTGATGATATGTGGTTACGTAATACCTGTAAGTTTTGCAATATTGTTAAAAATTGCCGGTTTTCCTACAATAAGATAACGCCTCAACCTTGCGGGTCCATATCTAGCTGCCGAAAAACATTTTGCATCGTGTTTTAGGAAGTTTTCTGACTGATTCCAATTTTTTGATTTTGGTTAAACATTCAAATATTTGGAGATCCACTTAAATTTTCCCCGATTTTTCGGTGTTTGAAAAACAAGGCCTAGGGACTTTATTAAAGGAAATATGGTGTTATAGGGAATACGGAATAAGAAGGAGAAACGATCCAACAGTAATAAACAAAAAATGGTTGAATTGGTCAGAATGAAATGGTCAGGCGGGTGGATTGCTATAAAATAAAATGTGCCAACATTTTGACACACATTGGCACCATTAGTGAATAGAGGGAGGCATGTGTAGTATAGTCACTAATTATAGTTTATTTACAGTACACGCCAAGTGATTCTGTGTTTGGGATGATACGCCGTCTCAATGCACAGCTCAGGAACTGGCTGAAGAAGCGCCATATCAAGTCTTTCTTTGCTTGTGTAGCTAATCCTAATCGCAGGCTCGGAGCCCAGGTTTGATTCTTTAATAAATTTTTCTTTCATTTTCAAACAACTATAGTTCAGTCTTTATTGCAAGCCAGTGGCCTAGGAAAGCTTCGTCCCAACATTCTCGTCATTGGATTCAAGCGGAATTGGGCCAAACCTCTTGCTAATTTGATGTTGGAAGAAGGAGACAGTATTACAGTTGACCAGCATAGTGAAGCATTCACCACTGCTTTGGCAGAAATCAACAACTATTTTGGCATTATTCAGTTGGTTTTGCTTATTTGGAGGTTCATGAGAGATAATTTTGGCAATATTTAGAGATGCTTTTGACATCAACATGGGTGTGGCGGTTTTCCGCAGTGGGTCGGCTGGGTTAGACTGCAGTGACACTATGCGCATGCACAACTTGTTCAACAAGGAAATGCCACATTTATCTTCAGTCAACAATGTTGATGCGGCTACTAATGGGTGGGTGATTACATGCTTTTACCGTAGCTGTATATTTACAATCAAAATAGTGTCAAAAAAAGAAATCGGCTAAAGAGCTGTTCCTACATATTTAACGCACGGGGATGGGAATAGATAAAAAGTGGTGATGACATTAATTACTTTTATTATAGAGCTGAGCCCGAGAACAACCAGCAACACGATGGCTATGCTAATTCCACCAAGCCTGTTCAAATTCATTTAACTGTTGAAGGTATTTCTTATAGTGAACACTAGGGTTGGTCTATCACATCCTTCCCTTCCATTACCAAAAAATGCCCAAAATCCCTCTTTTATCCCTCCCGCCCTTAACTTTTCAATAAATTTCTTCTTGTTCGTGATTTCACGGGAGGGAAGCCAGCTTTAGTAAACACGTGGCCAAACTAATTTTTCAAATTTCAGTCACTCAAGAGGACGCGTTTGAAGGGTCTCCTCTCGACACTCTCAATGACTATTTGGATGAAGAAGCGGAAGAAGTGACTCAAAATTTTTTATTTACACAAAAATAGTTCATCCAATTCAGGAAGGAAGCACAACGATGGAGGATGTGGAAGCTCAGTTAATCCCTTCTTCCTCTGAAGCAAACGAGTCCATTCAGTCAAGAGATGGCAGTTTCCAGAAAGCTTCCTTGACAGCCACCGACTACCTTTATCTGGATCCACTTGCACAACCCAATGTAGAAGAGCAAAAGCCTTTGCTACAAAAATCCGATGAAATTAAAGACAGCAGTACAAAAAAAGAATCACAGCAACCATACAATGGATTACAAGATACACAAGCAACTCCGGCTGAATTTGAGCGCAGTATGTTGAGAAGAAGGAGGTTGGTTGATTTCTTAGATCTATTTGTGGGAGAGAAAGCTTTCACAATAAATAAGTTTAAAGGAGGTTTTAGTAAAGAGAAGACTTCCCTATTTAGTTTAATGAGGTAAGCAGTTGAAGTTGTATTTGTGGATGTGACACCTTTGGTTTTTGTAATAACAGTTTTGTTGTGGTTGTAAAGGCTTTCTTCAAGCTTAGAAGGGAAAAGATTAATGTCCATTTCTTGCTTGGTTGCTGTATTGGGTCAGCATTGGGATTTAAAACTGTATTTTGTGATGTCATAGGTTTGATACCCCTTAGATCATTTTTCTCTTTTGACTAGATGGTACATCCTTACAATACCTATCAATTTTCAGCACTCGTAGACTGACTACAGCCCAGCGAGACCTGATGGTGTCCATCAACCGTTTCCAACGCAAGATCAAGCATGGCACCATAGATGTGTGGTGGTTGTACGATGATGGAGGCCTAACCCTGCTCATCCCATACTTGCTCACCCTACCAAAGTCCTATTTGGAGGTTTTATTTGGTCTTTTTTTTTTAATAGGAAAATTTTTTTTATTAAAAATTTAGAACGCCAAAATGAGGATTTTCACAATAGCCACGTCTACGTCAGGCATGGAGCAGGAGCAGAGGAACATGGCTACTCTGCTCAGCAAATTTCGCATTGAATACTCTGATCTGCATGTGATTGCTGATATATCCAGAAAGCCTAAGAAAGACACGTATGTTTCGTTTAGTGTTGTGCGCTAGTCATCAAGTGACATTTCAATACAATATTTTATGCCAATATATAGTAAAATATATGAAGAGTTTCCGCGTTCAGAAATTCAACACAGCCCAGAGGAGAATGAATCTCAACTTTATAAAGGACAAATAGAAGTTGGATTAAAAGAGTTTACTCAGTTCACACAAAATACGATAGGAATCCCTAACCAAAACTGACCCTAGAGCCTTGCTGCTGTCCCTTTAAATCCACAACAATCCAGAGTAAAATTGAGAGTCATTCTAAGAAAAAATATTTTTGCGAAAAGAATAAGCTTGGGGGACCGAGGCAAAATTTATAAAATCTGCGAATGCAAAAATTTGCGAAACGTCTATGCACCAAAATAATGCATTTGTCTTTAGTCAAGCGGAATTTGATAAACTAATAGCCCCATTTATGGTGCAGGACGACAAAAGTTCAACCTCAAAGACGCACAAGGAAGGGCTCATCAGCCAGTCGGAGCTGAGTGCCCAGCGAGAGAAGAGCATGCGTCAGTTGAGGTTGTTGTCATTATGTTTTCTCTCTGCTTTTTGTTGTTTTTAAATGTTTGTTTTTTTTTTTGAGGATGGCCGAACTGCTTCAACAGCACTCCACTGATGCAGATCTGGTGGTTCTGTAAGTAAAATTTTCTTATTCAATAAATTGGTGTTATTATTATTTTCTTATTTGCAGCTCACTGCCAGTGCCTCGCCGAGGCTTGGTGAGCAGCTGTTTATATATGGCCTGGATTGATCTGATGACCAGGAACCTGCCACCTACACTGTTGGTTCGAGGCAATCAGCAATCGGTGCTCACCTTCTACTCTTAGACCGACTATTGGCTAAAAATTTAGGTTGACAAGTCTGGTTTCATGTTTGTGTTGCTGGTTTTTATATATTACTGGTTTTTTAAATTTTGGTGTGAGTTAAGC
>BBSZ01011053.1:0-16801 GCA_000981365.1 Subanguina moxae | reverse complement strand
ATAAACTTTTGGAGGTGGGGGCTATAATACAGTAGAGTCCAAAAATGCTTTGTTAAGAAATGAAAAAAATAAAATAGAACTACACCTCGAAAATTCTGAATGTACTTCAGAATTTTCGATTCACATCTCAATTTATTTACAATGTGCTATCTTTGCAACCAAAATGTCTTGTTATGGACCACATCAGCATTGAGTATGACTTTTTGAACAAGCTCAAGTCAGACATCCAGGAGTATTCTTTGACAGATGAACAACTAAAACAACTATTTTCCATTGAATGTTTTCGAGTATGTATCTTATTTATTTTCTCACCCTTTTTTTGTTCCATAGGCAATTGTCGGGAGCAAGAGTATTAAGCTTGTACACATGAACAGTAAATATAACAGCTCATTCTATGCTAGAGCCGAAACGGCTATAAAAAATGATCCAAGTATGACACAATGTTTTCCTATTTAGAATTGCAGCAAGGCGGATTTTAGCTTTGATGAGTATAGTCAAGACTTGTGTCAATCCAGACTGCAGACCATTCTGTCTATGAAATCCTTGAAAAACCTTTACATCTCATCGCATGTCGCTTTTGGACCAGCCAATCTAGAGCTAATAGCCAACTGGCTTCATGATGCGGCACCTCAACAGGCATTTGCTTCGAAAATTTTACACATAAAAAACTTTGATCCCAACATCACAAACTACTACGACTTTGTGGATAATTTAAAGAAGGTACTACAATATTGTCGAACAAAAGTCATTTTTTTTATTTTTAGAGATTTTTGGAAGACCACTTCAAAAGACCGTACCACTTTGGACACCAATTTTTCACAAGATCCTGGGAGGAAGAAGAAAATGAAAATACTCGTGAGAGATTTCATGTGTACAGGACCAATTATGAGGAGTGTATTTGTCGTTGTGTTTGCTGTTGTCTCTGCGAACATTCATAACAATTTTGTCAAACTACAGATCTTTACTAAAATTACGAGCTGTATATTAATGGACCCTTTATTATTATCTCAGCATTGAAAATTGTCTGTACATGCTACTGCAATGTATGATGGATATAATATAAAAAATATATAAAATATAAATATGATATTAATATAAATACCGTATTCCTTTTAATTATTAACACCACCCCCCATTCAAAATCGTGTTTTTGGCATTGTGTTTTTGACCCACTTTTTCCAGGTGTCTCTCAGGCAGCTTACCACCCAAATTGTAGCTAAGACAATAAGCTACAATTTAAGTAGTAAGTTACCTGAGAGACACCGGGAAAAAGTGGGTCAAAAACACAATGCCCAAAAAACACGATTTTGAATTGGGGGGGGGGAGCGGTGATAAGTATAAGGATAATTATAAATGGAGTAATCGAGTGCTGGGGGTATAGTGTAATTTAGCCGTATCGCCTTCCAATTTAATTAATTTTTTATCAGATTTTCAATCTCGAGTAATCTTTAGTTCTTTACTAATGAAATTAGTCAAGCAGTTTTGCCCTCTAAAAGGCCAATATTTTCTTGGGATTAAAGCTTAGTTTAAAAAAAATTCAAAAGCTAATAAATTCCTAATGAAAGTTCACGGTAGTCGGGAGCATCAAAGGCAGAACAACATAAGCCAAGCTTTTTCTGAGGTAACTTTTATTTTCACCATTATTTATAGTCAACTTAGCCACAACAAGGCTACTTATTCTTCGGTCCTTTCTACCAGATTGTTCAAAGAATTCCCTCGGATTTTATTCGACAAATTTAATCGCAACTTTAGCAACAAAAATCACTCTGATAGATAGTCTCCTTCCTACTCCATCACTGCCTTATCTCGCTCCACCAAATGCGTAAACCCTGGGGCGAAGAAGTCAGAAGATTTGGGCTCAAAGAATTGCTTGACTAAAGCCTTGATCATTTCTTCCGTTTTAAACTCTTTGCTCTTGAGGTGATTGTGGAGCGAACGGAGAAGTTTAAAGTGCGTCCTTGTCTTCATCAAAATGACTAGGTTTGACTGCTTTCCTCATTCTCCATGTCATTCACACCTTTTTCGTCGCTCTTGAACCGCTTCAGCCATTGCAAACACCACCACTCAGACGGCGCCTTATCTCCGAACACTTGCTCCAGCTGCCTAGCCACTTCAGCCCCACTGGTCTTGTTGTTTTTCTCGCAGAGGGAAAGTAGACAATGTCGCTGATGCTTCTGCAGATTATTAACCATGACGAAAAGCTGAAGTTGAAGATGAGTGAAAAATTAATTCAAAATCCGAGGGAATAGCCTGAAAAATCCCATATAGTGAGAAATAGGTTCACAGATAGCTTTAAAGTCTTAGAAAAGTCACAAGAACAGGATTTGGATTACAATAGAGGGATGCTGAAGCAATCAATAAGATAAAAACTAATAGCTACTTCAATTCCAGCTTCGGAAACGGATCCCCGCCTATCCACTGGATAGAAAAATGAGCAAGCAGGAAATCCTGCGCACAGCCATCCGCCACATCAGCATCCTGGAGTACTGCTTGGACATGAGGTCAGCCCCTTTGGCGGATCTTTTCCCTTAACCAGTCGGAGTCTTTGTGGAATTTGGGATTGCTTAACACCAAAACAGTGCGTTTATACAAGAAATAGTAGAGAATGGACACTAAATTTGGTTGATTTATTTAATTTTTGTATGAATATAAGTAAATTGTTGACTTATTCTTTGAGTTGCGTACAGCACAGTGATGTAGGGTGGCCAACGGTAATGCCTTTCAGTTTCCCAGCGCTCCTTCTAAAAAGGGCGATGGTCAATTTATCAAAAGGTAGTAACTATAGTGGTTCACGGCTAACCTAGGTTGGACTGGGACTTGGACGTGGACTACCCTAAGTCTAAGGCTTAGGGTGGGCCAACTTAGGTTAGCCGAAAACCAGCGTGTACCTTGTTTCGCCAAATATTGATTATAAAGTTGAAAAAGGTGATGTTATCCAAATAGACTTGGACTTTTTGATCAATTGACTTATGGTCAAAAACTGCAATTGCGTGTTACTGGCAAAAAAACCAACCAGACTAAATACATGAAGCAATATGGATGCCAACAAATAAGCACTGCAGACCACAATTGTAGCTGAGAACCTTTTAAGGAGCACTGATATGAGGCCAGCTTGGAAGATAAAAGTGGAAGAAAACATAATCACCATCACTATAATGGCCATTACAATCAGTGTGTCCTGCAGGCTGAAACCGACTCGGATTTTTTTGCACTAAATTCTCAAAATATAGTCCCACTGCTGAAGACCGACTTAGATGTGATGCTGCATTCAGAAGCTATTATAATATCTTACATAAATAACATCAATTGCACTGTGCTTTGCTGGAAGAACAGGATGGAGACAGTGTTGAAGCACAGGTCCAAAAAAATTATGAGCAAATGAAGAGCCAGTACTAGTCCATATTTGCTGTTGGCCATTTGTAGCTGAAAATGTGTAAAATTAAATAAGTTAAGTCATCCTACGAGAATACGACGCTTAGTATTACATTACATTGGTGTAACTCATCAATAAATTATTCAATTTTGTCACTTATTCCTGCTTCAGCCGTATTAACAGTACCATTCTTCTTTCGACCCCCACTAATTTTTTTTTGAGATTGTTGGTATACCACTTGGATTGTAGGTAAAGCTTTTGCAGGGTACGTAAACCAGCTTTCCAGGCCAAAAAATATGCGTTAAGTACGTTTCGGCGCTTAAAACCTTGACTTTGGGACACTTTCGATGATAGGCAAGTGTCCAAAAGTATACCTTTAATGGGTGTGACTAAACTGTCGGCATTTGGCAGTTTCTAAGTGTAAAAATTTCAAAGTAGAACAGTGACCGAGATGGAGGTCTTTTTATTGACAAATTTACTTCATGTGATGTGTTGGTAGCCTGTTTGTCTGCTGACCGCCCGTTTCCATGGCAAATGACATACATTTTATGCTTGAATGTTGAAAAATTTGTATCTGATGGATGTGGAATGTGGTATTTTTGGTATGAGCAAAACTTGAGACTTTGTTTTATTTTCTTCCACATTTCCAGAAAATGTGGTGTGCCACCACTGCATGCCCTCTTTCTAGAAATGGACAATCGATAATTCACCTTTTCAAACATCTATTGCGCCAAATTTCACATTCAAATTAATTTCTCTTATTCACTTTCTGAAGATTCATAAAAAGTGAATTGCTTTGACCTGTTCCTCATTCTAATTGCCTCAAACAACAATGGAAAGTGGACTAGAAGCTAGTGGACTACAAGCCAATGGATTGGAAAAAGGATCGTTTAAGCCAATTGCTAATTCTACCGACAACTCCACAATGGATGTGGGAGTTGGCAATGCGGTTGAAGCTAGTGGAGAGTGTGCTCTTGTGCATGTGGAAGTGAGGCTGAGAAATGCTCGATATTTGAGGTTGTTTTGGGAGGAGGGGGGCTCCACTTCCTCACCTTTTTTTTTGCAATTTAGTAGTCATGGAACTGCGGAGAAGAGCGACTCTTTCAAAAGTTACTTGAGTGGTGTGCAGAACATATTCAACTGGAAGGCCTTCAATGTGGAGGACGATGCCCTGGCTATAGTTGCCGACAGAATTGTAGTGAGCTGCTCCAAACAACCAGATGGCAATGTAGGTCGATTCAGTTTACACACAATAAAAAGAGGAGATTCATAAGCTCTCTGACAACTTTTGCAAGGTCCACATCTCAACCCACCGGCAACATCCACTTCCAAAAGTTGAGCAGTGCATTTTCGAGCATTGACCTGCGCGACTGTGACGGCATAGCAAATCGTCGCTTAGCAAAACCACTACATCCGCCACATTTGGCCACGCTTAACCAAGTCTTACTAAAAAGACCTGGCTACAATGGCGGAGTTTGGCTGTGGCTTTTGGAGGGCTTTTATAATGGATGGCCAAACGCCACAGCCAAGGGCTACAACCATACCCCACCATTATAACCAGGTCTTAATGCCCCCATTGTAGCTCCTCCAAAAAGGAATCCAAGGGCCTTTTTCTTCAAACTATCTCCAAAGGGAAGCCTTTTTAGACTAGGGGGTGTTATTAGAGAAGGGCAAAAATAATGATGGAGAAAAATGAAGAGACAAAGAAGAGCACAGAGCTGCATCCAAGAAGCAAAATAAATGTGTTATCAATATCTTCTCAGCCACTTTTAGCGATTGAACCTAGCCGAAGAAGACTTAAAATTGGGCAGAGTGCACATCTATGTGGTCAAAGACTTTGGTCCTATGGCTCAAGACCTGTCAGTTAATGGGAACAGCTCCGATGAGTTGACTGGACTGGCGATTGGCTCACATCAGTGGGTTCTATGATCTCTGTCAAGTCCAAACAAATCACTCCTTTTACAGCTATGAAATGCCGTGCAAAGAGTTTGAAGACTTGTGGGAGGCCAGTTACAAATAATAAAGCCGTCTCCTCTTTTCTTACCAAATGTCTATGGTTTATAGGCCTTGGTCTATGACGACAACATCAAAAGCGAGGTGATTGGAGTGTAATTGCATTCTGATTCGACTTTACAGGTTTCAGTTACTCTCCTATGCTTATGCCTTGCTGCGATTGTCCGACAGAGGTGCCAACACCAGCATTGTGTCTATCAATCGATTGATCCTTCTGCATGGTAAGCTTCACCATTTACACTACTTGGAGGTAGGCATACAACTAAGGCTTAGAGTACAACAGCATAGGTTAGCCTGAACTCAGCGTACATTCTGTTTCACCTAGGTTTAGTAGCTCACGGCTAACCTAAGCTGACCTACCCTAAGCTTAAGGCTGTTTACTTTACGTTGCATCTGTATTATTTACCACATGGTTTACCTGGTGGTTCATCTACCCTTTAGATGGTTTACCTGGTGGTTTACCCACCCTCCAAGTGGTTTAGCTACTCTCTAGCTGGTTTAAAAATATTGGCTTAAGACTTTGAAATAGGACATGTGCTCATACTGATCACTAATCAAAGCCTGTTCTTGGTAGTTAGCATACAATTTTAGGGCCACCAGGCACAGGCAAGTATTTTCATTAAATTCCCTCTTCCAAATTTGACTATCTTGCCAATTCCATAGGCAAGACCAGCCTGTGCAAAGCATTAGCACAACGCCTGTCCATTCGGCTCTCCTCCCGATACAAACGTTCCATCTTCGTGGAAGTGAACAGTCACAGTCTTTTCTCCAAGTGGTTCTCTGAGGTTTAGTATGCCAACATCCTCTATCATTGCTTCCAATTCTAAAATTACAGAGTGGAAAGCTGATTGGCAAGTTGTTTGAGGAAATTGAAGAGTTGGTCTCTCATTCCAACTGGTTGGTATTTGTGTTGATTGATGAGGTGGAGAGCCTAACTATGGGCAGAAATGCAGCCTTTAGTGGCGCAGATCCATCTGGTTGGTTTCGGCTCATAGGCTAGTCAAAAGCCAAGTTTTTTTTTAAGATTCTGTGAGAGCTGTGAATGCAGTGCTTACTCAACTGGACAAAATCAAGAGGTAGGAAGGTTTGAAGTGGAAACAGTTGAGAATTGAACACTTGTGCAGGTTTCCAAATGTATTAGTGCTGGCCACTTCCAACATATCTGCAGCGTTGGACACAGCCTTTGTTGACCGAACAGATATTTTTCGGATGGTTGGCAATCCCTCCTCCAAAGCAGCATATGTTATCTTGGCTTCAACCATAGCCGAATTTCAACGGGTCAGCTTTTTCCACTCATCTAATAATCCAACCATTGGTTGCCATTGGACTAGACTCAATTTGCCGTGTATCCCGAAACTTCGGAATGGCAAATTCACTGGAAATTACATGGGAAATTAGTTGGTGACCATTTCGTAGGAAACCACTGAATTTATTTTAGCTGTGATGTGCTTAACACATATGATATATACCGTATTCTTTCTAATAGAACCACACCCCCTAATTCAAAATCATGTTTTTGGCATTGTGTTTTTAACCTACTTTTTCCTTAGGCAAGTTACCACTTAATTTATAGCTAAAACAATAAGCTTCAATTATTTCCAAAAAGTAGGTTAAAAAAATGATGCCAAAAACACGATTTTGAATTAGGGGTGGGGTGTGGTTCTATTAGAGAGAATACGGTATGTCAAGCCACAGCAACGCTCCACTGTACAACTAGATTGTCAATAGTCACACGGTTCACATTTATAAGCACAATATGAGCTCAAAAACAGCTAAAGTTAGCACTGAGAAGAGTAGTGCCGCAGCACTGGTATAAGGCGGGAGTGGAGAGGCTGCTGTCCTCACCTCTCCATGTTTGCTCAACCATGTCTTGACTGAGTGGACCACTCCTTCCTCTTCATCCACAGACTTGCCTAGAGGCACCTGAAGTCTGGGAGGTGGAGTAGATGGTTCGGGGTTGTTGATCACATCCTCAGCCACTTCGTCCTGCAAATAGTGGACAATTAGTCAGCTGCCTATTTGGTAATCAGCCAACCGGGTTTTCAGCCAACCCCAAGAAGTGCATTCGATCACTGTAAATGACTAACAAGTCTAAGATCACTCCATTTGTCCAGCCGAAACCGGTCTAAAGTGATTTATTCAGGACAAAAAACACTTTTTCCTAGTCAACTCACCTGAACATCGTATTCGCCCCCAACTCCAGGCAGCGGCTTTGTCCCAATCACATTGTATTTCTCCCACATCTTGCTGCGTGTGTCTTTGTACACTAAAACTTTAAATAACGTGAAAGAGGGAGAGGAGGAAGCTACGAACCCCTGTAGTTGCTAAGAACCCATTTTTCTGCTAACCAAAACGCCTTCTGCTGCATACTAAAAAGACTGGATCAGTCATTTCATTAGCGAAACTGACACATTTTTCTAGCAAAAGATTTATTCCCACATCTTCATGCGTATTTATTGGGAGCATGTGTGGAAAATGAGCTTCGAAATGAAGCCAATTTATGCGCTGAAGGCTTTAGTGGGGATTTTCCGCCGGGATTTCGATCCAATCTAGGTCCATGGAGTCGGGCTTTAGTCTACACATATTTTGGAAGCCTGTTCTGCAAGCTTTATGCCAGCTGATCAGAAGAAAAAAAGCATGAAAAAGTAGAGGAAAAGCATGCTAAGTAGGCGTATAGTCAAACAAACATCGGGTTCTCCGATCTTCTGAGTCCTTCAATGATCATGTGATTTAGTGGGGGCCATCCATTGGGGTAGTCCCATCTAAACAAGCACAGGAAGAAAATATCAAATGACTCTACACTTGTTCCTTTTCCACTTACTGTTGCCCACTGTCTTTGTTCAAGCTAAACCAATGGAGGGTTCAAATATGTTCAACCTAGTCTATTACAAAGCCTACCTGGTGGGTATGCCTCCAGCAAAGTTAAACACACCCAATTCTTCCATCCTATTGAATATGTTCTCGGACTGAGCCAGGTTGATTGAGTGGTAACACCTTGTGAACAGGGGAATGGCTATGGAGGCATAGAAGTCGAGGTTGTTCTCTTTGGTGTTCATGTTGAAGTCATACCAGCCGCTGGCATTCTTCACATAGAACACTCGTTGGAAGTCGATCAGAAAGTTGTTGTATCTTTTTTGATAGTGCAGCGACTTCTCCATGTTATCTGCATAACAGCCTCAGGTGGAAATAACACAATGCTCACTCACCAATTTCATCAAAGAGATAAGAAAGAATGTTGAAGTTCCAACACATAAATGCATTCAGGTCCACTGGCACTATAGAGGTTGTCTGGATGGATGACAGTTTGGACGAGTCATTCAGCCATCGGCTGCTAAAGTCCCATCTGAAAAATTTGGGCTCTATCAGAAAATTGGTTGCAAAGTCAAAGGGGAAGTCAAGGGAAGGGAAAAGTTTTTTAAAGAAGTCAAAAATTTCCATATTTTGACTTGGCAAACCAAGGTAATCAATCTTATAGATGGTATTTCGGTAGTTTTAGACCCTCAAAACTACACTTAAACATACAAATAAGCCTTAGGATTAGAGTAGGCCGGTGTAGGTTAGCCTTAAACCACTAAACCTAGGTTGAACAGGGTATACACTGGGTCTAGGCTAACCTACGCTAGTCTGCCCTTAGTCTAAGGCTTAGTTGTATGCCTGGGGTCTGAAAATACCACTATAAAGTTGTTTACCTTGGTCTGTCAAGTCAAAATATGCGAGGAAAAAGTGCGGGAAATCGTTAAGTTCCGAAATCCTCAGAGGTCAATGACTAGGATGCATTTTTGGGTGAATTATCTCATCCAAAAATTGGGGTTGTGAGTCACAACTTGTGACCCATCAAAAATATTCAGTGAGCTTACCCAGATTCGGCAGCGCTAGCAATGTCCCTCCAGATTTGTCGTTTCTCGGCAATTTTTGTCAACTGTTTAGTCAATGTGATGTCTTCTCTATACGACTCAGGCCTAGTATTTAGCGATTGCTACTGTTTTGGTTGTTTTACGCCTTACCTAGGCACATTGCTCTCTGTTCTGTACTGATACAAATCATGTTTTTGGCCGTCCTTCTCCACTGTCACTCCTCTTTTTGTATCCCAGAATTCTAGCTCCTAAAAAGTTTTCACATCAGTCCTTTCCCAAGTATGTCCCCCCCACTCTTTCCAACGTCGGCAGAACACTTCTAATATACTCAATGTCATGTGTTGCTTCATAATACTCATAGATGATTGCCGTGAGAAGAGGAGGCTGAGACCGCCGCAAATAGTAGACTCTCCCTCCGTTGGGTACAAAGCCGTACTTGTTGACCATATGGACAAAGTTTTCAATCATGTTCTTGCATATCTCGTGCATTCCTGTGAAAAGCAAAATATTTGGTGCTAAGAGTATAAGGGAGGGGAAGGGACAAGGAAGGGGCCACTTTGTAAGGGGCCACTTTGTAAGGAGGGCCCACACCATAGGAAAAGGGCAACACAAAAAGCCCTGAACCCACCCCACACCTAGAGAATATCTTGAACATTATCTCCCTTACAGGGACCTACCGACCAAAAACATCAAGCAGACTTCTGAGCAATAGATGAAAAAGGGCTTCTTTTTGGAATAAGATATTCTCTACGGTTAAAATAGCTGAAGGGCACTCAAACCATCTGGAAGTAGGTAAACCAGGTGGACGGTAATTGCTTACAAGACGTTGAAACAAGTTAGGTAAGGGCACCTAAGGGGCACCCAAACCCAACAAGCAGACCTTTTTTTTTCTCACCTGAAACCAACAAGCCTTTTATTGTCCAGTAGGTGTCCCAATCTCAAACAATAAGGTTGAAATGGCAATAGCTTTGGCAGCACTTACAATAGAACTCTCTGTATCTTCCACCTGCAAACTTTAAAATGTTTGGTTTGTGTGCAACACAAATGTCCAAGCTTGCCTGGAACAACAAAAGGTCTGGGCACGTAAAGAAGCGAATATCTGTCTGGATGTACCTCTACCTTAAGCAAATGTGAACTTTTTTGGTGGAATGTCACTGCATCCAAGCCTCGTGCAAGTCCCTTATTATACTAACTCACATCAGGTTTCATTTGTCGGCACAAGTTTTTCCAGATAACGTTCAGGTCCATTGCCCATTCTCTAAGTGTATCATCTTTGATCAATTCCAACAAAGGAGGGCTTTCTCTCCACTCATTCAACACGCAACTTAACTCCTACTTGTCACACCCATTATAATCAGTTTCAAGGAACCTTTCCAGTTCATGATTCTCCGGCTCAAAGTTCTGCTCAATAAAATTGACAAAAAGTGGTGGGTCTATGTTGGCAATGCTTTCGATGTCGTTCTCCAGCGGTGGAAACTGTTGGTTGAACTTGTCGAGCACCTCTATAGCATCATATTTGAGCGGTTTGTCGACAAATGTTTTCGAATCATTGTTGTCTGTGTAGGGAAAGTAGTGGGCCATAGCCGCGGCCAATATCCTGCCCGAGCAGTAGATGAAGGAATTGTTGCTGTTCTCCACATCACACATCTCTATTACCAAGTCCTGAAAATTGAGTGGTATGGATACAGCTTTAGCGGCCCTATTCCACAACGCGGAGGTGGGTTTTTTTACCGTGGTCCCCCTGTTGTTTTACAGCCTTCTAAGCATTTTTAATGGGTTAAAAGCAGTAGAAAAACTATTGTGACCCTTTTCGTCATAGAAGGTCAGTTTTTGGGAAGTCAAAAGTTTTTATATTTTGCTCTGGGAGACCAAGGTAGACAACCTTATAGATGGTATTTTCTGACCTTCGGAACTACACTTAGCCTTAGGGTAGGCCAGCTTAGGTCAGCCGAGATCCAATGTATATCCTGTTTCACCCAAGTTTACTGACTTCCCAAAAACTGACGTTCTATGGCATAAGGAGGTAGAATATAGCTTTGATATTGTTTTTTAGCGTATTGAAAATGCTTAGAAGAAGCTAAAACAACATGTGGAACTAAGGTAAAATCAGCTTATTACTCCCTATTGTAGAATAGGGCCACTTTTGCTGTAGTTTTGTTCAGCTCCAAATCTACTTGGTCCATATTGGTTGGTTGAGTGACCATTGCATTATTGCCATCATCTGGTAGCTGCTGCCTTTTGTGCCGATATGTGAGGTTCTGAGGCAGGGCACTAACTGTTGATAGCAATGAAAATACGGGGACGAAGACAACGCCCATCCAAATCAACTCTGGTTTGGAATAGTGCATGAGGCTGAAGTTGGATAAATTACGTGTAATCCTTGATCCATCTGCTCTGTCTCAGACAAGTCGAGTAGGGTCAAAGATTAAAAGTTATTTTTAACCTGCTATTTTAAGGTCAAAGTTGAGTAAATTGGACTAATAAATAGGATCGAAGTCCAAATAGCTCAATTTGACTCAAATCGTAGTCCAATTAGGGGTCAACCCCGATTGGAGTCCAACTGAGCCCCGATTGAACTACGATGGGATCCCGATTTGAGTCAGTCTGGAGTTTCTTACTGGGTGTCGCTATGTCGAGACTCGAGTCTAGTCGACCAACTCGGGTTACTTCCTAACGAGTCCTAATGCAAACACCCGTTGATCTATCCCAATTAAACGACCAGGATTATGGGCAGCCTTATCCCACCTACCCACCCAAAATCTGCCCCTGGGAAAGGGTTCGTCCACTGATAGAAAACTATATGCCAGACCTCACATGACACATAAGTAACTAAACCTAACTCCTTCAGCACATCAAAACCCTAAGACTACAGCTACACCAAAATAATATTAACAATAAATGGTGTGGTGGCGTTTTTGTGCAATCCTTTAAGATGATCTAGGTATTTGATCTCTTAGGCCAAAAGAAAAATTTAAAGAAAAGTTGAATGGAACTAATACGAATTTATAAGTTTTTGTTTGCACACAAAGTCAACAACAAGCAAAAATGTCAGAAAAAAAATGGTGGACCAGTGTTATTATTTTATTCAACCGTGTCCCAGCAATATAAATAAATTGAAGAGCCATTTAGAATGGTTCCTTTTTCTATTGTCACTGAATAAAAATGTTTTTGTTGCTGGTATTTTTTGGGAGGGCGCCTGTTTTGTTGTTAGACGGGAATCGACTAGGTGTGCTCATGCTGCTAATCCCTCTGAGCCAATTGTGCAGATGAGTGTTCAATAAGTAATATAAAAAGAAGTGTGGCGTTGGGGGGGGGGAATGTTGCTTTGAAATACATACTGGGTTAATCCCCATACACTTTTAGACTTCAATGAACCCTTACGGAGAGATACTTTTGGTTGGCTGAACCAAAAAACACGTGATTGTTGTGGCATCATAGACTCTTTTACGCTTTCCAACCAAGGACATGGCTTTGATCTAGTATATTAGTTTTTCACGATACTCTAGCATGCCCCCATTTTCAAATTTTTTTCCAAAACTCCATATTGACCGATCAGTTACCTGAAAATTTCGCGATGTGAGAGCGCATAAACTAGTGGAGTGAAAGAACTAATTGATCATAATACAGTCAACGACCCCTTAAACGACCCCTTGATTTAATGATTCCATTCCTCTTTTTTTTTTGCTTTCTGAATCGGCGCTGAGTCTTGCTGAAAGGTCCATTGTTGCTTACCGAAATGCTGACAGCTTCCAGAACTTAATCCCGAAAGATTTGCTGATTGACATTGACGCCTTGATCGTAATGCTTGAAGTCCGGCCTGTCCAAACCATCACGCTTATCGGGGTGCTGCCTTCGAGACCATTTCTCCATTGTGATTTGAAGCTGAGACATCATTGGCTATGATCCCCTATATTTTGCTTGAGTTGAAATGTTGTTTTCAGTGAAAAATTGACTAATGCTTATAAAAACCCTTGATTCACCGACCCTCTTGAGTCAGTCACCAGGAGGGTCGTTAAATCGAGAGTTGATAATACGGCTATTCTCAAACAAGACAAAAAATTAAACTCAGACTAGCTTATTCTAAACTAGTCAGATCAACATAATAAGCCTATGTGCATTGTAGATCAAGGTGGTGGCTGACACCCCCAAACTGTGTGCCAGCTTGCACACTAAAGAAGAGGCAGTTGCGGACATTGAGGAGGTGCGCTATTTGGAAAGATTGGCCAGGTGAGCATCTCTTACTAGTTGTGTCTAAGCCAAATCATTATTATTTAGCAAATGTGCTGGCATGAGCGGACGTTCCATCCGCAAACTGCCTGTTCTTGCCTATTCCAAGTGTACGGCGGTAGGTTTATAGACTTTTACCAACAGAAAATACATATAAAAGAATTTGTGTTCAGGACAGACCAAGTCTTAAGCAATTGCTAGCTGCTTTGGAAGCTGCCATTGAAGAGACTTTGCACTCATCTTCTGCTAAGAAACCCAACAATTTATAATTTGGCAGGAATTGAGCACACCCTATTCTCTCTAATACACCGGCACCCACTAATGGCTGGGGGTGTCATGGGGAGGGGCGGGTGGTGCTGGTCTATTAGAGAGAATCGGGTGACCTTTTGTCTTTCAATACTGTTGAGAAAAATATTCTGTTACTTTTTAGCAATGAAACAAGAATTTCCATGACCAACTGTCCTAGGTCCTCGCATTCGGCCAAAATAACCGCAATCGCATAATGGCAAAAGGCCCACCCGTCATCCCTAGAACATATTTTTTGTTACAAAGTTTTAGTGATTAAATGCACAGAAAAGCACGCTTTTTGGTGGTTTAGGGAGGAATAATAATATACTTGAGTCATAACTTGGACATGGGGAAAAGAAAAGCAAAGAGCTAAAAATACGCTACAACTTAAATAGATACCCTTGCTGGGTCCGCTCTATTAGAGAGAATACGGTGAAAGCGCTTAATCATGGGAATTTGTTGGGAGTAGGGTTGACCAATGGGTATATTCCCGGGCAGATGCCCATCGATCAACCCTAGTTGGGAGACTCTCTATTTGATCTATTCACAAGCGCGAATGATTCTTTATCTGGTTAAAAACGACATTTAAAAATGCTCTAGCAGGAACACAGGCAACTGATCACGGTGAAGAAGTGTCTGGCACATATATATTTCCCTATGACAAACGAAAAGACTAAGACAAATTTCATCAAGTCGTGTCCTGATAAAAACATGACTTTCTCAGTCCTCACTGCTCACTTTTTTCATGGCTGCTTTGATCTTGTGTACAGCATCCTCTACCTCTTCGGCACTCAGTTCTGAATTACACATCACTTTGACGCTGAAAATGACATGAATGAAAAGCGGAGGTGTGATTGTGACCGTTGCAAATAGTTTAATTCACTTACGAAGGTCGGGCAGGAAAAACTTCTTCATGCACCAAATATTTGGCTCGAGTCACCACGATTCCGTGAACATTGAATAACTAAAGCAAACAGATAAACTCTTACCAGTCATTATTTTCTCCGACTGTAGCACCCCTACACTGCGAAATGTCCTCAGAATCGGAATGTTTAAACCAGCTGGAGAGCAACTAAATTACTCAAAGGGTAGGTAAACCATCTTTTCTAACAAATTTGCTTCCAGGGACTAGACGACAGTGTAGTGATAAAGAGTGTTGACTATAATGGTACCTCATTCACTAGCCCATTGAGCTTTTTCTCACCAGTTGCCTCTATTTCCATTACTTGACGTCCTTGCACACAATCTTGATCATCAAGTTTGCCATGGGACTCGATGCCAGATTTGTAAACTAAATGTTGGAGTGGTGACAGCTGAAACTTATAGTTTCTTATTGAGGTATTTAGTTGAGGAGTCAACCACCTCAAATCCCTGCACTGCATAACAAGTGCCCTGGCAAGCCTCCAAGAGTCCTTGGTGAAGGATAGAAGCGTTTGAGTGAAGGCGTTCGAATTTCTCCGGTTCGGCAGCCATAATTCTCAAGGCTTCACCTAGAAATTTGCATGGACTCTACACTAATATAGCACCTCCCCTGTCAAGCTCTTCTTTTAGCAATTCTTACCCCTTCTAAACCATTCTTATTATCCAAAAATTGGTTTGCCCTCTTTTCTTGTGCAAGTATATCGTATAACCTCTAATAATTCTTCCTCACCCATAATTTTTACTTCCTCTATATACTGAAAATCTCTCCTCCCAATCTGCACTTCCTTATTGAATCACAGAAATTGGGGATCTATTTAGAAAAATTCACAATTCTTAGGTCCTAATGTTGCTCAGAAGCTTAAGTCTTTTTGTATCAATGGAACCGATTGCCGCAGACTAGGAGACGGTCAGAAAGATTACATGGCAGAGAAAAGAAGAAATTCCTTTCAACCTACTCGACTTTATCTAGCAAAAAGTGATTTAATAAATTACTGGCAGCAGTCGCCAAAAGTGGAGGCAAAGAGGCAGAGAAGCAGTAGCCAAGACCTGAAAAAATGTAGACAGTAAGCCTAAAAAAACCCAAGATTGGTAGACCAGCCACCTGAGAGACGTTGATGACCCACTACAAATGATCGGCCAGCACAAAATCCACCAGTAGAGGCGATAGCATTCTCCAGTGAAACCATGATCATGTCCACGTCAATTACTGGCACTCCAAAATACTCAGTTACACCTAAACATTGGCAAGTCGTGATTACGGCTGAATAGGGTTGTCGGTTGGAGTACCCATTTTCGGGTAATTGGAACCGAGACCCGGTTTCTTTCGGCTTCGGATACCCGAAAAATTTCGGCTACCCAACAACCCTACATATGAACAAAAGAACCACGGGGCAAAGTTACGAAATCATAGCGCGGCAAAAGACGACCGCGACCAAATCATGTCCGCGTACGCGATTTCTGGACAGCCCTAATATTGGATCAGCAGGGGTGCAAAGAAAGTGAAACCTCCAAAATGGAACTCGGAAGTGGAAGTAGACAGAGTAGGGAATACATAAACGGGGACTATCCTTCACTAGCGTAGACAAATTTTTGACAGCATATCAAGTGACTGGATTTGAGAAAAGTGTTTCTTGCCCTCTTTCATTACTTTGCGCATTTCGCTGCTCATAGATCAGCTCACACAAACAAAATTTTCTGTCTTCAAAAAGAGAATAAAGAGGAGTCATGGTTGATCCAAAAATACATGCAATTAAAGGGTCGTTTTTAACCCAGCCATCCTCTTTCAGTACCAGTATGGAAGGACTGACATACGACTCGCTACAAATTATGACTCGCTACATCGACTCGCTACACTTGCGACTCGCTACATTGACTCGCTACACTTGCGACTCGCTACATTGACTCGCTACACTTGCGACTCGCTACATTGACTCGCTACACTTGCGACTCGCTACATCGACTCGCTACACTTGTTCATTTGGTGTAAATTTTTTTCTTACTTCTGACTCTAAAACCCTCTTTTCTGCACTAATTAGAGCATTCTAAAGAAGGTTTTATAAGGGTAATAGGAAATTCTACCATGTTTTGGTTACTGGAGCTGGGCAAAAAGAGTCTTCAGATGCAT
>BBSZ01011050.1:0-13821 GCA_000981365.1 Subanguina moxae | reverse complement strand
CAACTGCCTTTCGCTTCATCTTAAAGAAAAAATTTTTAAGGCCAAATGTGATACGAATAGAATACTACAAAGCTGGTGCAAAACTGACTGTAACAGAAGTGTATTTACGGGTAAAAAAAGGTTGCTTGAACAAAAGCTGATATTCTGCAAAAAATGCCATGCAGCCGATTTTTTTCAAAAAAATCAGAAACAGAAATCAGAAATCAGAACGTCAAAAAAGTCAGAAAACCAGAAAATCAGAACCAGAAATCAGAAATCGGCTCCGTCCCTGATCCCCAAGGATCCCCAAGGATCACCAAGGATCCCCAAGGATACCCAAGGATACCCAAGGATCCCCAAGGATCCCCAAGGATCACCAAGGATCCCCAAGGATCCCCAAGGAAACCCCCGGCCTAACAGCCCTACCCTCTGGCACTGGTACCAGAGGAAACCAAAAAATAATGCTGTCAATAAGTATGACAGCGAAGCTCTGAAAAATATGGAGGATATATAAGAAAGGAACTAGTACAAAGTGCTGGGTTTGAGAAGGACTGCAAGGGCTAGAGAAAATTTTTCCTTTGCATCATATCATATTTGAGAAAAAATGGGATTCTGATGACCGGAATCCGTACGAACTCCGGATCGGTCTCCGGCGCTAGTTATATGGCTTAGTTTCCTTAGTGTAATACCTGAAAATACCATTACTTTTCGACTTCCCAAAAACTGGATTTCTATGACTAAAAGGGTCGGAAAATAGCTTTTTTATGGGGAATTATTTTTATAAAATGCTTATGCATGTCCTAAAAAATTCCGTATCCGTACGGATTCCGGTTTTTTGCCACCACCGGATCAGGAATCCGATTCTTTTCCAGAAATCCTGTCCGGAATCCCTCCACTACTTCCATCCTCCAGCACTACGAGAAAGCGACTAGGAAACAATGAAATATCGTTGACAAAACATAAAAATTTAAACTTTTAAACAAGAATATTTTGCCTCTTTATATTCAATCTTGGCCAAGATTGGCCCAATTTTAAAGTCAATCTTGGCGCCAATATTGGCAATGCGCAACCCTACTAATTAGGGTATTCTAAATAAGGTTTGTCAGTTTTTGGCCCTTTTTTGCCCTTTTACCATGTTTTTCTTACTGGACCATAGCAAAAAAGGCTATTTCTCAAGTATTTTGTTCGGATTCATCTTTGAGGTATGCTTGTGTGCGCATCTTAACTTCAAGCCCCCGAGTCCGCGTAGTTGCCCTGGTCTTTTAAGGGAAACTAGTAAAAATGTTTGATTTCACACTGATTTTTCAATTCCTGCAGAACAAACAATGAGTTTTGCATTGGTCAATCTTCACTAATGTACAATCCGTTGGTTTTTACCGGGATTAAGCACTTTTGTTTGAATTTAGATCGCTTGTACGGCCTATCTAATAGTAATTTTTTACCTTCAAGAAAAGAGATTAGAAGTCCACAGAGCGGAAAAGCTATTGTTCTATTAATTTCATCGCGACTTATACTTTAGGCGCTCTCTACTCTTAATATCTGGCCAAAATCTGGTTTCCATATGACTGTGAACCAGACAGAGAAGGGGGAGTTACAGTTAATTCATCTAGATATAGGAGAAGGAAGGAGAAATCAATGTAAACACAACTAAAAAGAATCATGGAAGAAGATTGCAATGGTCAGTATGCACACTTACTTGGCTGGTTATTTTTTGCACAGCTCCGGTTGACTAGAGTCAGGAAAAGTGTGGGTTTGTTGGTTGAGCTAGTACTATAATCTAGCTAGGGTGCATTTGCAAAAGACCCACATGCATCTTTTGACATGAGGGTTTTTTTTCAAATTGCTGTTTCCGAAGCAGCTTTTCATAGATGAGTGCAGAGGGAGTAAGGATCAATATTTTCTTTTATTTATTTATAACACTTTATATTTTGTGTGGAGTAGTCGATTTCATGATAAATGCGCCATTAGTTTGTCAAAAAAAAAGTCGGTGACGATATGCGAAATAGCCATTGCAAAAAGTGGCACTTAAAATAATGGTCGCACGAGTGCCACCGCCCAAAAAGCTGTGGTGCCCGTGCAACAATGCTCATTAAATCATCCAGAGGAGAGCACATGTCCTTGCATAACATTGCTGTTATATGCCGTCTCGTATAACATCTCATATAACAAACGGTGTTATATGCGTTAAAAGTAGCATGCATGGCTCAGTGGTTTGGCCACCCACTTTTTCGTTACAACAATTGCTTTTATCATGCCTGTTACAGTCGACGCTCCATGTACCGCATAACCCAGGGTTCCGATCTGTATTGATAAATCAGAAATGTATTAATTTTTTAAAATTGTGTCTGATCTGTCTGATTTTTCAAATATTTAAATACCTGTCAACATGGCGTTAGAAATGGACCATTCACCTGGGACACTGGGTTTTGGCCCAATTCTTTACTCTACTCAGCGATGATTTTGATATAAAATGCTTGGTACATAATCTCATGTACCTTAGAAACATCATTACAGTCAAACCTCAATATAATAAACCCCTGGGACCAGCCAAAATGTTCGTTATATCGAGGTTTGACTTTATCAGGATTGACATGTGTGTGTTCATGTCTCTTTACAGCCAAAATTTTTGCTACTTTTAGCCTTAAACATGAAACATTTCCACCTATTTTCACTGATTCTGATTGTGGCGTGCACAATAGCAAAAATTTTTGGTGTGGAAGAATTCGAACTCATTCATGAAGGTGGATCAGGTGGCCCTTGTGTTGACAGAGGTTGTTTCTCTTGCTCTTCTACCTTCTGATAAATAAATGAAGATTCGTTTTTGTGCATTACAGGTCAATACTGTGACAAATTGCGCAACTTCTGCAATGACTTCAAGTACCAGACTTTAATCAACAAAGAGTGCAGAGCCACATGCAAAAGATGTTGATTGTAAATAGGATTCGCATTCCCACTGCTAATATTCAGCGCTGTTAAGAAGATACCCTTTTTTCTCGATTCTTTTATTACCTGTCCAGCCAAATCTCTGTGCTTTTATGCTTGAAAGCCCCATGACTTGAAGAAGTAATAATTATACTGTTGTTTTTTATGTATATATTTTCAGTTTTCAGAGCAGTAAAAACATTTAATAATATCTCCGACCAGTTTAATACTTCATCTCGAGTGGCAAGGCAGATGGACATCTACATAGAATATGGGTCCAAAAAATAGCATTTATAAGAATGAGTCTTTTTTCAAGTAGAAGACTTTAAAGTTAGAAGATAGGGGGTTTCATTTACAAAAAAATTCGAATAGGCCTAATATAAGATCTCCATCCTCTATTGGAGGCGCCCTATACTGCCCTGTGTTAGAAAACTTCCGGTACAAATTTTAATGACTCATATCTTTTTTTTACAATGAAAGGAAAAGCAGCAGTGTTGGGTATTGTTTTAAAGCCTGTTTTCTCTACTTTCATTTCGTATATAACTTGAATACAAAGAAATTGCAGTGTGCACAGTACAGTATGATTAGGTACACAAGTACCTAATCACAGATGTTGTGCATTATGTAATAATACACAACTGTGATGGGTGTCCTATGTCTCAACTGAACCAAGTGGATGTCCACTTGGTGTGACTTTTTTTCTTACTTTCGGGATCTGAAAACCTCTTTTTGTACTAATTAGAGCATTCCAATGCGGGTTTAACAACAGTGAATTACCATTTTATAGGGTATTTTTTAATTTTTTCGAAAGGTCGAAAAAGACTTCGTAAAACGTTAATTCACTCCTGTCAAACCTTCTTCAGCATACCCTAATCAGTTACTAAAAAAGGGGTCGCAAAAGCTAAAAATAAGAAAAAAATTGCACCAAGTGAACATCCACTTGATTCAGTTTTTTTACTGTAGGTGTAGTTTATTTACAATGGAGTTTGCAGAGCAGTACGATAGTGAATGAGGAAACAGAATAAATCTACTCCTGACTTTTGATAGGCTCAATACTTTGTGCGTTCACGATCTTTTCTTTCTCCGACAAGTTCCCAGCTTTGGCCACCACATCACTGAAGTCACGCTGAAAAAAAATCAGTTAGATACATATCCGTCGTATAGTCCAACCAAGAAATCTATAGAAAGTAGTAAAGAGGACTCTTGACTAGTGTAATCATGAGCAAAAATAAGTCAATCCTCACTCTCAAAATTAAGCAGGCTTTCAAATTAAAATCATGATGCCTACCTTATCGCAAGGACCAACCACGTCTTCATTGCTAACATAGAGACGCAGCACGGTCACACTGAGAAACCAAATTCCACCGATGAACCACAAGAATGCAATTATAGCTGAGAAATAGTCGATGATCGTCAGCGATTGAGTCACGTTCATCGTATGCTTCTGAAAACAAAAATTGGTCTTAAAAAAGAAATAGGCCTGGAAAGTAGAGCAACTGTCGTCTGCATAAAAACACGGCTTTTTAAAACGCCTTGAAAGGTATCGCTTTACTCTTAACAGTAATTTGGCGCAAAATTAAAAAATTATTTATAGAGTAAAACCTCGATATAACGAACCCCCTGGGGACCAGCCAAAAAAATGTGTTTGTGGCATTTTGTTTTTGACCTATGTTTTGCTGGTGTACTCTGGGCATATTATATACCAAAATGTAGCTTATAATCTAGGCTACGTTTTGGTATATAACATGTCCAGAAGACACCAGCAGAACATAGGTCAAAAACACAATGTCACAAAACTCTCTGAAGGTAAATAGCTGAGGGACAGCCAAACCATCTGGATGTAGGTAAACCAGGTGGACGATAGATCAATTACCCAGAAGCATGGCTTGGTGCAATTTTATCTCATTCCCAGGCAATAAAATAATGGAATAGTGTGTTCGGATGTGTTTTGTACTAGGTTGTGTTATGCCCAATCCCCAAATAGTTCATTAAAATGGGTTGGTGCACGCTGAATCGGCTATGGGCGAATTTACCTAGTGTCGTGTCCAACTGTGAGAAAATTTTCTAATTTATTATTTATTTCATACAGTGGTCCTATATTCTTTTTCACCAAAAAAAGAGTATGCCCTAAAATGCGGAAGTTGGCTGCTAAAAGGCGGCTGTCTCAACAAACCACTATGTTAAAGGAAAATAAAGGCAGAGGTCAGCCAAAACAAAGGCAGATTGGTTAGGCAATACGTTGACCAATTCAGTTGGTCATTTCCCTAGAAAAGAGCTGACGACTGTTGTGTTTATTTCGTATTACCAATTTGAGTGAGACTGAGGAATGTTTCACTCAACTGTTTGCAGTTATTTTGTCTCCTTGTTAGCTTGTCTGAGTAGCCAAGTCTTTTCGCAGAAACAAGCACCATTATTATTGGGAAAACCTGTGCCGCAACCGGCACCACTACCAACCACTAACTGTCCAGGAGGTTTCATACAATTTTTTTTCTTAAAATTTATGTGTAAAGTATAGACTTGCTGCAGTTTATCCTAGTAGCGCCATAAAGTCTCTTCTTTTCAGCTTGCATGCTTGGCAAAATCCTGTGTCCTTCAAGCCGAATACAGTGTGTATTGCCTTCTTCTTGCTACCAACTCATCTCTAATGGAAAAGAAATGATGTATGTAGTCAAAAATTCAATAAACTCTGCTCTTCCTGTGGTGGCGACTGGCAAACACACTGCAGGACTACTTTCTGACTGTAAACTTCTTTTCATTAATCAAACATGCGATTGACACTAAAAAAGGTACTCAAGAGAACTTTTCATTGCAGGCAAAGATCACAACCCCAACTGCCGACCATTTATGGAATTGTGCAAAGACAAGCTGTACAACATGTTCTTGACCACTTACTGCCCCAAAACTTGTGGATTCTGCGCGTCTTCTTTTACCACCACTACTACTCCCCAACCTAACCTTAATCTAGGCGTACAGCCACCTAAATTTTCACTATTCGCGTCTTCTCCAGCCCCACTGCCCCTGAGAAGAACAGCCAAACATGTGCCGGAGAACAAGAAAAGACCATTGAGGAAATGGCTTGCTTTGACAACTACACCACTGACCACAACACATAGCGCAACATCAACCAAGAAGAAGTCGAATAAGAGAAAAAATATAGCTACTAGCACAACTGCCCTGGTTTGATTTTGTTTGGGAGGAACGCAAAAAAAAAGCGTCGGAAAAGGGTGTCAAAAATCAGACACATCTCGGATACATCTTGTTATCTGCTGCTCTTTTCCCCGTTGCTGTTAGTATTTGGTTGAGTAATAACTAACGATCGTTTTGCAAAACATTTCTATCCAACGCAAAGTAAAATAACATCAAAAACTTTTTTAGAGAGCTCATGCGGAACCCATCCAGCCAGTTTCCACACTTTTCCGGCTTTTTTGAGGCGATTCACAATCGTTTTTTGGCACACATCGAACTGCTCGGCTAGCATCCTGGTAGTCAGAGTCTCATCATCTTCTACCGCTTGCACAACGGCTTGGTCGTCAAAGTCTGAATGGCGGCCTCTTCCTTTATCATCTTCAAGACTTGTGTCACCGGATTTAAACTTTTGGAACCACCTCCGAACTTGACTTTCCCCAATTGTTCCTTCACGAAAAATTTCATTGAGATCGCTTGGTGGCTTGCGGTCCATCCTTTTTCGAAGTGATAAAGCATAATATGACGAATATGAGTATGATTATCGACACGCATTTCTAATTAACTAAATAGTGAGGAATATTAATATGGAACAGAAATCTAAACAAAACGCCAATAGTGTGAAAATAAACGCGCGCAAATAAAACGATCGTTAATTATTACTCAACCCAATAGTTGTTTTATAACTACGTAGGCGCTAAACTATAATTTGAGCGACTACTGGATCATACCTCCCCCTCCCCAAATTCAGCTGCCACTAAATATGTGTACCATCCACCCTGGCCATTTTTAATACCCTAAAGACAGTGAAGCAAGTCGTTTTCGGCCGGTCCTTTGCGGTTAAGTCAGTCTTTTCTGCAACCCATTTGTGCGATTGTTCACCCTTTTTTTTTGCCCTTTTACCATGTTTTTTTCACTGGGCTATGGCAAAACTGTATTTCATGGGTTCATCGGCAAAACTATGTTCAAGATCTTCCCTTTTCCTGAGTGGCTCCTTACTTGTCCCTGGGGATGGAGCTACAATACAGTATTAGTGATTTTTTTAGCTAAGTTCATTGACTACCACAACATCTGAGCAACCAACTACACCATCTCACCAAGATAATAGTCAGGAAGAAGGAGAGGAAGAAGCGACCGAGAATCCTGCTGAAACCACCACTTCCATCCATTACTCCAAAGAAGAAGTGGTTACAGAAGATAAAGAGCCAGAGGGTGTGGAAAGAACCCATCTTTCAGCCACTGAAAACAAGAGTAACATCAGACTAGAGGAGAAAGGAGAGCAGGAGCGCTCTGAACGCCAAAAGAAAGAGGTGTCCAGCAGCACTGAGCCACCCACAACCACTCCAGTCAATGTTCTAGTGCAGATTTCCTCCTCCATAAATGCAATCAGTCTGGTCTCAAGAGAAGTTGCAAGGCCTGCAGTGCCAAATTTGAAAGGAGAAGCGACCAGCAGTCCTACGCCCTTGCTAGCACCAAGCCCAGACAGGCTGATTAGACCTGAATCAATTGTGGGAGTGAAGAAGCCAAAGAGATGTTAATATATCGTTTTTATTGAGTGTCTAAAGTTCCTTCAGCATTTCAGGCGGAGACCAGAGCCCGAATTGCAATACATTTGCTAAGTATTGCAGGGATGATGCCTTTGTCGAGATTATGTCTTCATTTTGTAAGAAAACATGCAAGTTGTGTTGATTTTGTGTCCGTTTTTCTATTTTACATATTGGTTTGGTTAATTAAAGAATAATACTGCATTAGAAAGAGCAGATCCAGGGCTACACACTGAAAAAAAAAATTAGAAAAACCTGTTGCAAAACAGCCGAGAGGAAGTTCAAGCAATTTGAGGGGATAAATGAGTAATTTGACGGGTGAAACTACAGACAGCCTTTCTCCAAATAGTTCCTGCAAAAGAAGCTGGTTGCTAATTGATAGACGAGAAAGTGTTGGCAGTTTACCAATTGATTGCGAACCAACCGACTAAAGTAAGGCTAGTCTATTTGCGGTTCCAACACATTTTTTTTTTGAAAAAACGTGGTGTAGCTTAAGCAAACAATAAGTGTGAGACATTTTTGCCACAAAAAAATACAGAGCCGAACAATAAGCAAAGAAAGTTTTTCTCTCCATACTTTATTTGTTTCATCCAGCAAAGAATAAGAAACTATTTGTCTCCAAAACCGACTAAATTGCTGTGTTTGTCTAGATGCTAATGCAAGTGATCCAGTGTGTCTATCCCTTCAATAATAAGAATATTTATTGTTCAAAAGCTGGCAAAACTCTGTTTATCTGTTGTCTTGGAGCATCCCCACTGTATAATGGAGACAATAGTATTGCAAATGAGGTATAAAAGATTGACACTCTTCTCCACAACCAACAATTTGATTCAGGATGGGCAGCTACAAGAACGGCAGCTATATTGCTTTTATCGGCTTAACTACTCTTTTTGTGGTGGGTCTAGCCAGCAGTAACATATACTGCAAAGACCCTTTGATAAAGGACAACAAACCGCTATGTCCTCAGAGCCTCAAATATGACCCAGAGTTAGGGCAGTGTTGCGGCAACCAACCCATCACTACCGGACAACTGCCCACTGTTCAACGAAGTTCTGAGATATACTGTGAAGGTGAGCTGCCAGTCTAGTCTATTAATTAATACCGATAACCTCTATTAATCCTCCTCCCTCTCTCGTCACCACGGTCGGTGGTCAACCATTTTTTACGGCTCAACGAGAGAGAGAGGAGGATTAATAGAGGTTACTCTAATAAGCGGGCACCCCTAAATTCAAAAAAATGTGTTTGTGGCATTGTGTTTTTGACCTATGTTTTGCTGGTGTCTTCTGGACATGTTGTATACTAAAATGTAGCCTAGATTATAAGCTACATTTTGGTATATAACATGCCCAAAAGACACCAGCATTTCTAGAGCTGACGAACCATGGCGGGTTGATCGACCTCGAATTCTTCAGCCAACATTCTTGTCGTCAAGCTTTCATCTTCTTCCACAGCCAGTAAAGATGCTTGTTCATCAAAATTCGACGAATCTTCTTCATCTTCCAAGCTTGTGTAGCTAGACTTGAAGCGTTTGAACCACCTTTGGCCTTGGATCTCATTGACTGTCCCTTCGCCAAAGATGTCGGTAAGTTTTCGAATCGACTGTGCTGCCGTTAAATCGAGGTTTGACTGTAGCCCAATAACTTATGCTTACCTATCAACATACACACTATCGGAAAATACCGCAAAATGCCGTACTTTGCACTCATTCGAAGGTTTACCAAATTTAGAGGCCCTAAAAGTGAATGGAGTGAATAAATGCCCACGCTCTCACCCCTACGACAAAGCCAAGGGCAAGTGCTGTGGACCCACTCCCATTCATAGTAATGGTAAAAGCACCAAAGGAAAAACCCGCGACTCTGGCTGTGTGGACAAAAGTGCGGCTGGACGACCCTCCGACTGTCCAGCCAACAAGGACAAGTGTGACGATGATTTGTGGAAAGACCTGATGACTGAGGTGTTGCTTCTCTATAGCCCACCAAATATTGAATTTGAATTTAGCAATGTCCCAAGACTTGCAATAGATGTGGTCAAACAGTCAACCAAACATCCACCGCCAAGCTGGGCAAGGGTGGGTGACTCATCTTTTTTTAGTTTATAATACAGTCCACTCTCAATATAACGTCACCTTCGGCCCTATTTGGTTGGCCGACAAAGAAAATCAACAAAGTTTATCCTCGATATAACATCACTCGATGTGACGTCACTCTCGATATAACGTCACTTTGTTTTACGCAAAATATTTTCAAACGTCTATTGTCTTGCGATGCTCGATTTTGAGTCAGTGCAGATCAGTTAGCGCATTCAACGTTTAACGCAGTTTCAAATTATATTTCTGCAGTTTTTGTCGTCTTTGCAGCTGTCCCGAATGTATTTCCTGTTAATTTTAGTTCTCATTGAGCACTCCGAAAAAGCGAAGCGCCGTTACACTGGACGTAAAGAAAGCAATCATCGAGGCTGCTGCCAAGAACAATAACAAGACGGATCTTGCCAGGCAGTTCAAGATTCCGCGTACAACAGTGAACGACATTGAGAAGCAAGGAGACAATTCTGAGGGCTATAGAAGATGGAGGCAGTGCGAAGCGGGCTCGACTCAACATAGGCAAGCATACGGAGATGGAAAAAGCATTCGTTCTCTGGATTAGACAAGTCTGAAGCCAATTCCAGTCAGTTTAAGGAAATTTGTTTAAGAAAAATTTGATACAACGTCATACAACGGTTGGAACACTCTCGGTATAACGTCACGTTGGGCCGGTCCCCAGGGGTGACGTTATACCGAGAGTGGACTGAACACGAGAAACGAGAATCACGGCTTACACCTATGAAAACTATGGACTAATGTCTGAGTCTACACAATCAGGTCAAAACTCACTACAAAGTTTTTTTTCCCATCAGTTTGTGCTGATGGAATAGGTAAGAATGGCACCTCGGACTGTCCAGCCAACAAGGAAAAATGCCATGATGCAATCTGGAAGGAGTTCATGCACAAAGAGTGCCCTCTCACTTGTGGTATTCGTTTTTGTATTAAACTAAACAATGGAAATCATTTAGGAACATGCACAGCTGCTGACATCAACAAAGGCTCAACTGTTCCACCGGCCAGAGACCAACGAAGAACTCGCACAAAAAGCTCTGGAAAAAGTCGGCGACGTAGTCGCACACGGTAGAATTGCTGGGGAGAAATAAAAATGCCGCGGAAAAAAAGTTGTTTTGCTTTCATCTTCTATACATGTTGTTTGGTGTGTATATTCTCTTGTTATTGTCTGTACAAGCATGGGTGGGTCAAAGTGGTAATAAATTAAAGTTTTTGTTCCGGCGGATCTTGTTTTTTTTAGACTGCTGAATTATGCTCCCCACTCGCCAAAAAAACCCTTCCCCTCCCTATACAGCCCTTTTTCTCAATAAATTTGGTTGAGTAGCCCCTTACTTGTTCTTTCCTCTCCCTATACAGCTCTTCTTCTCAATAAGTTTGGTTGAGTAGCCCCTTACTTGTCCTTTCCTCTCCCTATACAGCCCTTCTTCCCAATAAATTTGGTTGAGGAGCTCCTTCCTCTAGTTAACTTACCAAAGAACATTTTGTTCTAAACAAACACGTCAACAAATCCCACTATTCAAAAGTTGTTCGGTAGTGTGAGTTTGCTGACTAAAGAATATTTCTCCAGCCAAGTCGACCACAAGATAGATAGCTGGTGGTGAGTGTGTATGCATAAGTGATGCTTATGAATAGACCTGATAATTGGCTTAGAGACGCCTTTGTAGATGGCAATGGTGTTGTTGCTAGTTGTCTTCCTCATTGCAGCACCTTTGGCACAAATAAGATGCTTTGTTTTCACCAAACTGACTGGTGGGGAAAAAACACGGCAGAGATGTTTGTTGTCGACAGCTGGATGCAGGCACCTTTTATGCTCCTACTGCTGCCACCATTTTTACCCATGATCCACTGGTTTGGTATGCAACAGGTGTTCTATGCAATTCAACACTTTGAAAGCTCTTTTATTTGTCCATTTTCGGGCTGTCGGTGACTAAAGTGATACAGGATTGGTTACAAAATTGGATTTTTTACACTTTAATGCCAAGTTTTTACTGGTGTGTCGGTTTGGCTTGAAAAGAATCTGTGCAAGTTTAAGTGTTTGTCGATAGGATTAATCTCGCAGGTAAGTCTGTGCGCGCATTTCTAACCCCCTCCGGGGGCGTGGGGGGCTTAGGGTTGAGATGCGCACACATACATACCTGAGACATAAATCAGTCGAGAACAAGCTGTGGATGCATGAAAATAGCATGCATACCAGAGCTTCTTTATGTGGTAGGTCCCCTGTAGGGGAAACTATGTTCAAGATCTTCTCATTTTTGTGAGCATTTAAGTGCATTTTCTCGATTCCAAACCTCTTTAGTTGCTAGAAAGCCGCTTTCATTTTTTAATATTAGCCCTGGCGACAGTATCCACACATTCAAAGCTAGAAGAATATGGCTTCCAAATATTTTTATTGTTCCTATATTGCCTTTGTGGAACAATAATGTTTTTCTAAGAAAAAGTTATTCCTCATTTTAATTCACAAACATGAGGCTGTTTAAGTACAGCCCCCGCCCCTTGGGTAACAAGTTTATTTTTGAAATGAAAAGTAAATCCTTCTTTATTTGACTGGGTGGGTTTGAAAAGTTGCCGAGTGTGGACAACTAAAAATAATTTTTGGCTGAATATCTTCAGCTGTCACAGAGGCTAGGACTTTGGGCAACAGAACAACCCATGACTTGATGGCGGAGAATTATTTCTTTGAGTCTTTCTGTTGTAACGAAAAAGCGGGTAACCAAACCACTGAGCCATGCATGCTACTTATGACGCATGTAACACCGTTTGTTATATGAGATGTTATACGAGACGGCATATAAAACCTCCCTCTCTTAAAATTTTTGAGGCATCTCAATCTCGTATAGCCCTGAATATGGCATCTCAATCTCATAGTAGTCCTAGATAACGAGGGAGCGGATTCGAACTAGCGACTGCGCCAACTAACTAAAGAGAGGGTAGCCGAACCACTGAGCCATGCATGCTACTTTTTTTTTTAAAAATTTTCGAGGTCTAAATTAGCATATGAGTATATGACCGTGTAACGGTGATGTACAGCCTTTCTATTACTTCTTGAAATAATTAACAGTTTGTATTCAAAATTGTGTCTTTGGGCTATGAATAATAGTCTTTTGCGTAATTATTATTTTTGCTTAAACTGGAAAATAAGGGTTAAATTATATACGGGTGGTACAATTCTTTCAAATTTTTTTGTGTTTTGCATTACTTGTCACTTGTTTTTTTTGTGAAACTATTCTAAAAGTTTACTTCCCCAATATTTTGGTCTATAGCCATATTGAAATGTCGGTTTAGTATGGTAGGGTTAAGGTGTTGTATTTTTGAAATGAAAAGTAAATGTTGGAAGAATATAAAAAAAACACGGCGTCGGGTATAAAATACAGGGGCGAAAATACGGCACTACATTTTGTAGCAGGAGGTGGGCGTTAATTAGAAAAAAGACGGCATTTCCAAAAATGGACGCTACTTGATAATATCCCCCTTCCCTGTTCTAAAATGTATTTCTCCGATGACTGGAGAATTATTCGAAGAAATGCTCAAAAAGTATTTTTCCGCAGAATTTCACTCAACTCTAGTTTATTTATTAAGGCTTGTGAAATTTTCCTCAAATATTTAATTGCTGGAATCAAAAAAAAAACCCCTATTCAATTCCGATAATTTACTGCAGGTCATCAGAAGGCTGTACACCATAATTTAGGCGAAAATTTTGAACATTTGCTAGGCGGTCACTGTGTTACGCCACAACAATTTGCATGTACAGTCGCCTCTCGATATAACGAACCCCTAAATTCAAAAAAATGTGTTTGTGGCATTGTGTTTTTGGCCTATGTTCTGCTAGTGTCTTCTGGGCATCTTGTATATCAAAATTTAGCTTAGATTCTAGGCTACATTTTGGTATATAACATGCCCAGAAGACACTAGCAGAGCATAGATCAAAAACACAATGCCACAAACATATTATTTTGAATTTAGGGGTGTTGGCTTATCCAGGTTTGACTGTAGCTGCATTGGCGCCTTTTTAGTTATTGTGTTCACAACAATTGGATCTTCTTGCAATTAACAGAGTTTTCAAGACAATTTTATTATAACAGGTTTCAGTTACATTAAAGTAGT
>BBSZ01011029.1:0-26931 GCA_000981365.1 Subanguina moxae | reverse complement strand
GAGTCTGTTATTTTTGGTATGTAAAACAGTCAACTCTCTTTATAAGATACACCTTCGGGTACGGTATTAATTTGAATATCTGTCTTTGAACTTCATAAAGCAGACTTTTTGAAGCAATTGCATTGGGGGAACATTGCACAATTTTTTATATGTTTTTGCTATTTTTTACCGTTTGCGCATGTTCCTTTCAAGACTAAGGTGGAAACATGCAAAAAATTATTTTATGATTCCCCAAGGAAATTCTTTTAATTTGCGAATTACTAATGAGTATAAGGTCTTTTTTTAGGACCAGTTTCGGAATTCGAACCCCAGTCAATTTCGGTATACACACCCCAGTCAATTTCGGTATACACACGAACGACAAAAAAATACGAAAAAAAAGAGTTTTAAAAAGTTTTCAGTACTTAATTGACTGGGGTGTGTATACCGAAATTGACTGGGGTTTGAATTCCGAAATTTAGCCTTTTTTATGTCCGCGCATAAAAGGGATAAAACTTTTTACACGCTGTAAAAGTTCTTTTCGCTAAAAATTATAAAAATTACACGGGCAGGAAGCTTTTTTTTAATTCGGATTCAGCGTTAAAATTTTCATAGGTAAGGCAGCTGTGATGAAATTATTGAGCGCTGAGGACCCTAATGTACGCTACCATGCCCTGTTGGCCATTCAAAAGTTGATGGTACACAACTGGGAATATTTGGGCAAACAGTTGGATGCTGACAAGACAGAGGTAGTGGCCACCAATTGAACAAAAAGAAAATTGATAGCTTATGAATATGCGTATATAAATATAAGTTTTTATTTCGTGATAATATTTAGTTCGCTTTCTCTGTGGTTGTGAATAAAACAGATAAGAAGCAGTTAGTTTCAATTAAATTTATTGAGTTTTCGGAGAATATTAAATCCGGAAAATTTTACGAAATATGGTATCTGGACGATGAAAAATTAGACGGATCTCTACAAGGAGAATTTCTTAGAAAACTAAAATAAATTAATACTTTAACAATTAATACTTTAACGATTTGACTACGAGCTCCATTTTGATGAAAAGTATGAAATATGAAATGAAAGAAGAGAAAAAGCGCTATTCAATGGTACCAAACACTTCGTGGGAAAGAGTACATTCATCATTAAAAATAAGGTTTAAATTTCTATGCGAACTTTTGCATCACCCGATATTAGAGGAAATACAGTAAGTCCAGTAGTCTGAACATAAAAGCACTGAAAAAAGAAGTGAAACTAAAAGACGATACAATAAATTGTAACGAAGACATGATTGGCCCAAATGTTCTTTGCCCAAATAGACGACTGGCCAGACAATTTTAAATCCAAACAAGTATTTGTCCTAGCGCGTTAGTTGGCGAAATCCTTGTTACGTGAGTTGTCTTTTTTTACGAAATAAGTGATTTCCCATTCCTCTAATTTATCAGTCACCAGCACGGTGGCGGATAAAAAAAAGCAGTGGCAAAAAGAGCAACAGGATTAATTACCGTTTTGGAGGCCTTTTTAGTCTATAAGCTCTAAATGCTGAAGGCCAGTCTAAGAGCGCCTACCCTGTGTACAGTGTGCGGAAGGACCCGTGGCATCACATTCCGTTGTAAAATTGAATTTGACGCCTGTTGCTCTTATTACCTAGCTCCACCGGCACATCTGCGCAAAAAATTCCATGCATAAAGGTGTCATTCTTCGTTTGCAGACTTCACTAATTCGCAAACCCTACTTTTTTTTATTGTGTGCTTTATCATTGGGCGCATAATGTATGCGTAAATTTTTTTCTCTTCCTTTGTCAGAAACACTTTTAATACTTTAACGATTTGACTCCAGCTTTATCCAATTTTTATTGATAAAGGTGGCTTAAAATTGGTCTTTAATTTTCTTGCTAATTACAAACTGTTTTAGTTTTTGGGTTGTTCTGTCAAAGAAATGGCGAGGCTTTTGCGCAAGAAACTGTTGGTTGGTGTGGCTGCGTTCGCTGTTGCTGGTGTCACTTATGGGAGTGTAATATTTCCAAGATTGGTGGGACTTTCCTGTTACTGTGTGTTTTACTTCTGCGTCCTTTCAGAAGAAATTGTGCGATGACTCTGAAAAGCTTGATGAAGGCTTCAAGAAATTGCAAGCGGACGAGAGCTGTCATTCGATGTTGAAGAAGTACATGACTGAAAACGTGGTTAGAAAACTAAAATACAGGATGACCTATCTTGGTGCTTCTTTGTTTGATGTTGTTCGTTCTGGTGAGTGTTTTATAAGTAGGTGTCATTTAGTAATAAAAAAGTTCAATTTAGGTATTGCAAATCCTGATTCTAGCATTGGTGTCTATGCTGCGGATCCTGAGTGCTACAAAGCGTTTGCTCTTCTCTTCGATCCTATTATCGAGGAGTACCATGGCTTTGGTCCGACCGAGAAGCAGCCACCGGTTGATTTAGGCAAAAATCGCCTTTCTGAACTCCCTCAATTGGACAAGGAAGGCAAGTATATTAAGTCTACAAGGTTTGTGTTGTTTAGTCTTTGGGGTCTTCTAACATATTTTGTTAGGATCCGATGTGGTCGCACGCTTAATGGCTTTCCTTTCAATCCGCTGTTGTCGAAGGGAAATTACGTCAAAATGCAAGAGAAGGTTAAAAACGCCCTGGAAAGTGTGACGGACAAGCAGATTTCGGGTAAATACTACCCCCTGGAAGGCATGACGAAAGAGGTGCAGAACCAGCTGATTGCTGACCATTTTTTGTTCAAGGAGGGTGACCGGTATGTATTCTGACTTACCATGCTTCAGTAATTTTTTCCTCTTTGCAGATTCTTAAAAGAAGCAAACGCCTGCAACTTTTGGCCGGTTGGACGTGGTATCTTTCATAACAATGAAAAAACTTTCTTGGTTTGGGTTAACGAGGAGGATCATTTGCGCCTTATCTCTATGCAGGTCGTTCATTAATGTCATTACCTACATTCTCGTCACACTGGACTTTAATGTTGAAGAATGATGGAAATGTTGGTCAAGTGCTCGAGCGTCTAATCAAGGGTATTGAAACCATTGAGAACAAGGTTCCTTTCGCACGTGACGAACGTCTTGGCTGGCTAACATTTTGTCCTACAAATTTGGGTACGTCGGTTCGTGCCTCTGTTCACATCGCACTTCCAAAAATCAGCAAGCGAGCCGATTTTAAGGAAATTTGCGACAAGCTAAAACTTCAGGTCAGGATTTTTGTTTTGAAATTTGAGTATCCAATTATTGTAAAAGTATTCAGATTCGTGGCATCCATGGTGAGCACAGCGACAGCTCTGGCGGTATCTATGACATATCCAATAAGGCACGTCTTGGACTGACTGAATTTGAGGCAGTAAAGCAGATGTGAGCTATTGCTTAGGTTGTTTATCACTTTTTATTTTGACTTATGCCGCAGGTATGATGGCGTGAAATATCTCATTGAGCTGGAAAAGGAAGCCGAATCTGGAGGGAAGTAAGCCGAAATAAACTTAGGGTTGATTGATGGATCAGAAAATATCCTGTGCATTATGCCTGTAAATAAAAGAGATATGTACGTCTGTTTCATTCGCCTTATGTCTGGCCTTTGCTCCACTTTGTGTGATGATTTCTGTTTTTTCTGCAATGACGAGGAGAAAGTACGTTTTAGTGGCTTCTTGCATACGAAAAATGTGGTAGATTACCGTTTTATAAGTTTTTTTTGATTTTTCAAAAGAATTGAAAAGCACGCTAAAAACGATAAGTGATCTTTGTCAAACCTCCCTTAGGATTCACTAATTAGTATACTAATTAAACTTAATTTAATGTATATGGAAAAGTTTTTTTGGGGTCTGAAAGAAACAAACACGCCAAGTAAGCACATACATGGCTTGTTTAGGGCGTAAGGATCCTCCATGGGAATTTTACCAATTAAGGAATTTTATGATGCTTTGGTTTTTTCTAATGTTCACTTTTTCCTACTAGAAAACTTCTGCGCCAATAAAAAGTTCCTAGAGCGACACAAAAAAATAGTGAACCAAAGAGAAGTGTCCCGTGGACACTCAGCTTTAAACAACTTTTATTATCGACAAAATGCAACGGTTATCTGAATGCAATATCTGGGGACTTATTTTAATTTTAAAAACATCACAGTAAGGCGACCACCAGTCAAAGAAAAAAAAAGAATTCTGGAGCGCGCAGTAAAGAAATAGATGTGTACAATTAAAAAACATGCCACGCACAGAAACAATGCAAAAAAGTAAGTGACGGCTGCCGAACAATGTTTACACAAGCCAAATTTGCAATACATAGACGAAGCTGCTACAACAATAAAACAGTTTGAGTGATTTAGGAATTAAGCACATCCACTTCACGAATGAATTATTTTTCTCGCTGGCGTTATGTGAATAATATCTTCGCCCGAGTTACGAACGGCATCCAAATGCCTCTTCCTATCCTAAAACTTATACATGTATATCTCGAAAGCTGATTTTTGAAGCTTTAAAAATACTACATTAAATACAATGAATGCCCCACAAGGACACCTAAAAATCGAAGAATAATGGTTATGCAGAAACTACTTGATTAACCAAATGAGCAATGACACAATGACAATGATAAATACAAAGTAGTCAGCGAAGAACTTATCTGAAAACGAGTAAAAATTGCTCGAAAAATTAAAAGTACTTACGATCTGGCGTGTCTTTAAAGTTCCTGAAGATTTTCCACAGCAAAGAAGCTTCGTCCGTCACTTTTTTCTCGCACACGTGCTAAGTAATTCATTGGGTAATTTCGAAAAATAACACAATTTAGGACATTACATTATGGCATTGACCCTGAATGCAAATCGATCCATCAGATAACCAGGTTTTCTGTAAATAAAAGAAGTTAATGCAAGAATACGAAAAATAGAGCAGATACCGGCGACACAGGCCTACATATTCCTGAATCGGACGACCTACAACAACGCTGGCAACTTTCAGTAACTGAAAAAAACTGCTTCAAAAACTCTGTTTAATAACTAGGGATAATTACCATTTTCACAAATGCAGGGAAACAAGTCTTTCGATATATTCTCACAGAAGGAGACACATTCTCCTCCGAAACATTTTCCCTCCTGCAAATTCATATATGCCAAAACAATCATAAGTCAAAGCGTGCTTACATCAACACAGCCTGTACCGTCTTCAATCTAAAATCAGCGATAAATCACCTTGCTTACAGGCAAGTGTAAAAAACAGACAGCGTCTGCATCCGGACATTTACTGCTGTTCCCGCTAAAAATATAATTTTTATTAATCCAAGAGTTACGGTGCGGTCCATATTTAAAAAGTGTATTTTTGTAATTTTTCAATTTTTTGTAATTTGTAACTTATTTCTGTAATTTTCTTAGAATGGCTTGGCCAGCGCCTGGCTTTTGCACAATTCGCAGCTCGCCTTCCCAGACTACTGCCTCAACATAAAAGGGAAAGTGAGCGTGTTTGCGTTGAGAACATCTCGGAGATGTCTGTACTAATTGGTAGAAGCCAATAAAATTATTTGAAATAGTTTCCGTTTCCACTCACCTCGCAAAAGTATATCGTATCATACCAATTATTTGCTTATTCATCTACTTATTAAATGTATCGGGGCTCATTGAAAGTCAAGCCATAATAGACACTAGTTCTTTTCCGTAATCCCAAGGTTAATTTAAAAAATCGGTGAAAACTTACGTGCAAAAGGCAGCTTTTTTACATGTTTCTGAACTTGTTGGCTGGCAAAGTGTCTTAGCTGGTGAGTACTGGCAGTCATTAGAGCAACATTCTGAGTGAGCACAAAAAATTTAATTTGATGGGAATAATCAGTTTATTAACGCAATCTAGTCTAGCATTAGGTTGAACTAAAAGTTTTACATAAAAGTATGAGGCAAAAAATTAACTCGTTTTTCAGAAAGATTTGACGTAATTCCACCCCTAGCTCCAAAATGTCATCGTAAGTGCTTTATTATATCAATTTCGGTAAAACGAAAATGTGATCCTGATGTCAAATTTCGACCCAAATGAAATTTTGGACCTAAGGGTTGCATTTAAAAGTTTTTCTAAAAAACAATTTTTTTCAAAAGTTCACACTCATATTTTATAAAACTTTTCGGTCAATCTAATAGAATAGAGTAGATGGATTTTTATTGACTTTTAAGTTAAGGTGAATTCTGCACACTCCTCTTTTTAAAAGTCTAATCTGTACTTTTGATGCATTTGCCCAGGGAATAAAAACAATACAGAAGATCCATCAGGTGAATAATATTTGTGATAACCTGAATGACGAGGAGAACATACTGCAGCAGGACGTAAGCGACACTGACTCATGCCTAAACTGAGACGTCCAAAAAAGCAAGAAAGGTTACTTAAATTACGCACAGCATAAATCTGATGCATTTTCAGCTGATAGGTGCCCAGAGTCGCATTCTTCACCGGCTTCTAGTATTCCATTTCCACATAGAGAGTCTAAAAGGAAAATTTAAAAAGAAATAAATTAGCAAAAAAACAAAGCCTACTCTTTTCCTCAACAAAGCACTGATGAGCAAGGCCATATAGCACCTAAAACCACACTTGTGACACAACAAACGAGAAGCTTGGCAATATAATAACCACTTTGTGTATAGACCGAATTGAACACGGAGAGAAGAAGTAATTGTTCTTGTCATAACCCGTATTCGAACCTGTAATGGACAACAAGTTGGATTAGAAAGACAAATTTTAAATTAAGACAGAAATTTATTTACTTTCATGCATAACATAACGGCCTGAAAATAAACCTTTTTAAATCGAACAGAATTTACAGAGCTACATTCCGTACTCAATGGCGCAAAAAATCAGATAGCGATAAATTTTCAAGTGAAACCCTGCAAACCTTTCTATAGACTTGATTCAAAATGTGATGCATGTTTTATCAGTTAGCCTCAAGTACCACAGGCCGGATATGATGGCCATAAATAGTGTTTTAGAAAAAAGACGTCACCGCAAATGTGCGTGCGCAAATTTCACGCCTAAATTTTGTAAAAACCATACCAAAAAAATAGTAAGACATAGTAAGATAAACCACAAGCATGTCCCTTTTGATTCAAAGTTTTTTGATTTAAAGTTTTTTAATTCAGCTGCGTAGCTTTTGCATAGACGCTGAAGAGTCTGTTTCTAAACGTCCAATTTAGTATCAGGCGCGCATAAACGACTGGTAATAACATAAAACGTTACAGACCCAAACATGGAAAAAAGTCACGCTATCATCTTTCACGCCACTGTGGTGTTAGGAGTTACCTTGTGAATTCGGAGGTATACAGTCGTCTTCGAGATCATCATGGATTGCGCCCCAAGCATGCCCAAGTTCTCAAGTAATAAAAGAGTAGAGAATGCAAATTTACTAGAAAATTTAAAAAAGCTTACCGTGTGCTGCCACCTGAAACGATGATTAAAAATAATTTTACAGCCGAAGGAAAACGCAAACCGCACCAAATCAACGACCCTCGTAATCATCTAAATGAAATGATTACCTAAATGAAATGAATAAATCAGAGACAACACACCAAGTCCGATTTTCTTCGAGTGGAAACAACGAGCTAAAGCAGTTATTTGCACTTAACTTGACGGATACTTTGTAAAATACCGTGTTAAAATAAGTGTCATTGATAGGCCTCGTTGCACAGAGTCCTCGGATTCCCTTTTCGCCAATGTTTGCCATACCTGAAGAAAGAGAAACGTAACGAAAACATACACAGATATCGTACAAGAAAATTTACCCAAAATGCCTTGATCAAATACCTTCGCAGAGACAAGAATCGACAAACCTGAGATCTTTTTTAAATTATCCATATAACCGGTTAAGGGTTAAAAATTAGAGACTTACACGTAGAGTTGGACCCTTCTTCCTCAGAGAAGGACTAAAAATTAAAAGATAAATTCAAAACCAAGCATTCAAAACCCTACCTTCAAAACTTGAAAAGCATGGAAGGATCCGTCTTCGTGAGCAGAAACCAGAGAATTGAAATGAAATGGAGAGCTACTGGTTGGTCTGTCGAATATTTTTATTTCCTTAATAGAGAAGCCGAGATTCACTAGTCGCTTTCCATTTATGTCCAGACCCCAGTCCACTTCAGTAAAGATTCCGTTAATCCGTTCGATCATATTAACCTAAATTAAAGATGGGTAAGCACTTGAAACTTTCAAGGTAAAAACCAAATATCTCGCAGCGTTAGCATAATTTCCATTGCCGATTACTCTAAAAAATTCGTAGTCTGCAACTACTTTCAATTCACAACGATTCTTTTTAACTGCATCAGATGGATTGGCAACGCTACGCTTCCTTATAAATTTTGAAAAATAACTGTCGGAAGCAGGCACTGGGTTCTCGCTAATAGTATCGTAATCAAGTTGCAAGTTGTATACTCCCTTTTCACAGGAGACTTCGAAAATACCGAAAAAAAGCATCATCAACCATAAAATGCAAGCGAGCATACCCCACACAGAGCCAGGTTTCTAAAAGGTATGTAGTTCTTAAAATAGATTCGGACAAGTGCAATCGAGACTAATACCTACCCACAAACAAAAAAACAGAGACAGGGTCATTTTCTTCGAAAAGATCGTTTTAAGCTGCTTAAAACAGTAGGATAGTCCTCGAAATGTATCTAAAATCTAATTTGAAAAAATGGTATGCAGAAAATATCGATTTACAAATCGGATGTTTCTGCCTTTGATGAATATTGAAGGTGATTTAAGAGGTGGGCTATGAACTCTTCTACGGTACAAAACCTGATATAAATACATTTACAGAATTTGGACTAGATTTGTCTTTGGAAGAAAGGATTACGGCGTCTATCAGCTCTATGTTCAAACTTTTTGCTTCACAATTGCACAGGATACCTTCGACTAAAACAACTAAGATAAAGTTTTAAGTGAACGAAAAAGTACAAATCACCAGCTGTCTCGTCCTTCAATTCAATTACAACTCTTGAATGAATTGAATACTGAAGGAAGTATCCAAGGGTAACTGAGTTTTTGGACATCCCCTTCTACTCAAACAGCATGTTAATTCACAACAATGACTTGCAAAAATAATAATAATCGGAAAACTACTGGGACTCTTAGTTCAGGAGTAGATACTTCCAGCCAAACTTCAAAAGAAATAAGGTCAACCTGAAAATTATTGGTTTGAGTCAACTTTGCGGCAACCACAGGGGTCCAAGATCCAAGTTAATTACTTTAGACAAATTGCGCGACACTCAAAAACAATGAAACTGGTGGTTTTGATAGGACTAATTTTTTCTTCCGTAAAACACCTCTCCCTGCTACAAATTTACACGCTCACCCAAGAAATTCGGTCAATTTCAATCGGCCATGACTTTCTTTTCCTGATGCCATTTTTCTAAACAGCTTTTTGCAGACGACTTCCCCTGAGCCCCAAACTCATTTGACATAAAGACGAGAAAACAATTTATCAGTCCTTAGCTCCTAACCTCTTAGTCCAAAACAACTTCCTGGTTGTTCAAGCCCAGAAGACCTGAAGGGTTGTTGAACGCTCAGTAGATTCTCCTACAGATATTCCCCTACGTAATCTCCAGTCACAGCCAAAGAAAGGTCAACAAGGCGAAATATTTGCAAAAAACAATTAAACATGCATCAAGTACGTATATTTTTCAAAAATAGGTATCGTTAAACCGAGATTTGACTGTAACATACGGGGCTCTCAGTCGGCCGATATTTTCGACCAACCGAGCCGAACCGACAGCCGAAAAAATGTCTGCTCTTCGGCCGAAAAAGCCGAAATCGGCCGGGTGAGCCTAAAAGCCTAGCCGTGGGTTATAATACGTTATCATAATACGTTATCAGTTATGATGGTTATCGGCGGTTGCATTAATTAGTGCATTACCAATATATTTGTAAAAGGCTTTTTTAAAATTCCTCCGCGTTTTGATTTTTTTGTGAGTGATTACGCGTTTGAATTTTAGACCCCTATGCAGCAATGTCGGAGGCCAAGTTTTCCTGTCAACATAGATTTTGATTTTTGGAATTATTAGTTCGAATAAGAAATCGTTGCTGATTTTTTTAAATTCAAATTTCCGCCAAAATAGATACGACGCGTTTATCGATGGGTCAAGTTGTGCTTTTTCGCACCGTATTTTATTGACACTCCGCTAGTTTTTAGTTCCATTTATCTCAGAAAGTTCATGTCAATTTTCCGTCTTCTCTATATATTTGATGCGTCATAATGCTCATTGTTTTTTGCAGTGCATGCTGGTCAATTTGCGAGCAATTCTATGCCAAAGTCTAAAAAGGTGATTCGTCGTACTTAATTCATTTGATTGCTATTTCACACCGTTTATTTTGTTCAGAAATGTCAGAAGAAGCATTTAAAGGCGAAGAAGCAGCTGAAAAAACAGCTATCTCGGATAAAGTCTGTCAACAGGCAAAGAATGCAGAAAAACGGGCAAGACAATTTGATTTCAATTCCCTCTTCGCGCAAAGTATCGAAGAAGCAAAAATCCGAATCGCAGATGGCAAATCGCATACCGCAGAATCAGAAATCATCCAGGAAACCAGAAAAATCCTTATTGCAGATACCGAAAGCTCAACTTCAAGAACTCCTTATGTATGTGGAGGCCATTTTCTGTAATTTTTTTTTTGTCTAAATTTATGGATATTCTAGGTTGATGGAAACTCAGTGGATCATCTGAAAGGGGTGGATAATGGATCTCAGAAAAATGAAGACGATGATTTTGGCCCTTCGCTTCCGCCAGGGTTTGTTCCAGATTTATTAGTTCAGCAGCGTGGAACTGAAGGGGAAGATGACGATGATGGTTTTGATGAAAAGGTAGATATGGAATTTCGTTATCACGAATGCTTTTTTCAGCATTCCTTCTCACGGTTAATGCAAAATTGGTTAAATGAGTTAAGTTTTTCAGCTTACGGTTTCCATGCTAATTCCCGCTGCGTGTGAGGCTACCATTAGTCATGGGTCAAAGCCTGTGACCGCCATAAGTTTTGACTTGCAAGGGTCAAAGTTTGCGGCAGGTGGCTACTCCTATTCAGTTCATCTTTACGAATTTCTCAAGATGGATAGCTCTATGAAATCTTTTCGCCAAGTGTACCCAAGTGAATGCCATGTAATAAATGATATTGCGTTTAATGGAAACGGGGAAACGCTTCTTGTGAGTCTGAACATTTAAGCATTCTGAAATGGAAATTGATGGAAAATGCTTGCTAATTAGGTGGCTACGGGAAACTGTCAGCTTAAGCTTTTGGACAGACAGGGAAAGCAATGGTGTGAAACAATTAGAGGTAGGTACTTTTCCAAAGCAAATTCCTTCACGATTGATGCTAAATTTTTTAGGAGATCAATATTTGGTGGATCTCTCGAATACGAAGGGCCACACAGCAGCGGTCAACGCCTGTTGCTGGAATCCACTTAACAAGTCTGAGTTTTTGACATGCTCCGATGATGGGTACAAGTTTATCTTTTCCGCGTAGTGCTCGGATAACCATTATTATATTAATCTTAGGACACTGAGAATTTGGGATACTTCTGATTACAAATCAATCACGAAGTGCATCAATCAGCAAAGGAAGGTTATCAAGACTAAGAATGCCAGTGGGAAGCGTGCTATTCCTACGACTTGCTGTTACTCCGCTGATGGTAAATTGATTGCTGCTGGTTGCGATGATGGCTCTATTCAAATTTGGAAAAATGGGAAGATATTTGTAAGCCCTTGTCCTTATTGTTTGCAAGTCTGAGTGCCATGCTATTTAGGTCAACACAACTTACCTTAATCGTAGCGCACATAGTGGGGCATTAACAGGCTTGCAATTCTCTCCTGATGGAAAAAGGATTTTGTCGCGCTCCAGTAAGTTTCACGATTTTTATAGATATCATTTCGCTTCGTCTGGGATCACACATGTTTTAGACTAAAATTTTTAGTGGATGACACCTTAAAGCTATTTGATTTGAAAAACTTCAAGAATCCTTTGAAAGCGGTGCGGGATCTGGAAAACATGTTCATCCAGTAAGTCGTTTCAAGATGTTTTGCTGGATTAAGTATTTACCCGCAGATTACTCATATTTAACTTTGACACTCCTTTTTATTCGTTTTTACCAATTTACCGTAGTTATTGGCGCTGCTGGGTCCGTTAAAGTTTAGCCTGTCAGCATAGCAAATTAATGGTATCGGAAAGCTTAAAGGAATAAAAAATTGGAACAGAGTAAAAAGTCCCCTTAATTGAATTTAATTTAACGTAATTAACAATGCCGATGGTAAACTATTCTCTAATTTTAGAACTAGTTGTGGCTACAGCCCTCATGCTGAATTCGTGTACACGGGTACTTCGTCAAAGTCGGCTAATGGTGAATCGGGTTCTTTGTTATTCTTTGATTCGGAATCGTTGGAGTTGCTGTACAAAATTGCTTATCCAAATCAGGTTTTCAAGTCTAGTTTCACCTTGCCTTGGTTAATAAATGTCGAGTCGTTTCAGGGCTGCATTCGAGTGATATGGCATCCGAAGATCAACCAACTATTAGTTGGACTGAGTGATGGGAATTGTCGTCTGTATTATGAGCCAGGTTCAAGTGTTCGAGGAGCTTTGCTTTGCGCTGAGCGACCAGTTAAACGATTGAGACAGTCAGAAGTTGTCCGAGAAGAGCTAATTCTTTCTCGTAAGTGTTTTTGCTTTCTGTTTAACATTGTTAATGAAGAGTTATATTTTAGCCTTGACGCTTGAAATGTTCCAGGTTAGTCTAGTTCCTATTATTTTATAACCTCCAGTTAGCGCTTTATTCTAATCTTCACATTGTGTTTTCGCATGCTCTAACTCTTTTTAGTGCTTATAAAATAAATATAATTTCAGCCGCGCGGAGAGGAAGGCGAAGAGAAAGAAGTCACTGAGTGGAGGATCAAGAAGTTTCTTCGGATGCAAAATAATACGAAAGTAAAGGAATTACGTTTTAACGTTAAATTTCTATATACAAAATCTTTTTTAGCGTCCACAATTCCGCAAACCTGCTGAAATGCCGATGAGTGGTCCGAGTGCTGGTGGTCGCCTTGCTCAGTCCGGTGGAACGTTGCATTCATATATTGCTCAACAGCTTGGTACAGTGCGAAATAAGGACTTTTTGCAAGATGAAGATGTGAGGGCATCTATTCTGAAGCATGCAGAAGAGGTTATGTTATTTCCCATGCTTAGTATTTTTTTGTAATATTCGAGCTATTTAGGCAGAAAAAAACCCGATGTACGTTGCTAAGGCGTATGCAAAGACGCAACCAACGCCTATTTTTCAAGAGAAAGATGAGGAAGAAGCTGAAGATGATGATGAACCTGTTTTTAAAGTGCCTAAACTTGGTTGAATAGGATAGAGTACATGTCAAATGATCTCATTATTTTGTTTTTTTGACTTCCGTTATTGTGCAACACCAATCACGGTATTCGGTTAAGAAACTCATTAAACTTTTTTGTTTTGTGTTAATAATAGCAGGGTTGTTGTTACCTTAATATATTTACTGCAAGACTGTAATCCTAATGCTTGTGCATATCTGTTAATTTAAATTTTAGTGTCTAAGTTGCTGTTTGCTTCAGAAAATCTACAATGGGTATCGATATTTGCCACAAGTATGATCGTAAGGTTCGACGTACGGCTCCTAAGAGCGAAGATCCTTACCTGCGCGTCCTGGTGAAACTCTACCGCTACTTGGCTAATCGTGTCAATGGACCAAATAAGTTTAACAAGGTGATTCTGAAGCGTTTGTTTATGGCCAAGCGTAATCGTCCACCACTCTCCCTTGCTCGTCTGGTCAGAAATTTCAAAAAGCCTGGCAATGACAAGAAAATTGTCGTTGTCGCCGGTGCAGTTACGGATGACAAGCGTATTTATGAGGTTTTAATTAATAGTCGGGTTTTTTGTTTTTGTAAAAAAGTTATGAAAATTTAGGTTCCTGCTATCACTGTTGCTGCTCTGCGTTTCACTACTGCTGCTAGAGCTCGGATCATAAAGGCTGGTGGTGAGACCATTACGTTCGATCAATTGGCCCTGCGTTCTCCCAAGGGTGAAAACACTCTTTTGATTCAAGGACCTCGTAAGTCCCGTGAGACGGAGAAACACTTTGGACCTGCTCCTGGAGTTCCTGGTAATATTGGGATATAACTGTTTCCATAAAAAAAATCATTTTAATAGACTTAATCTTCCTTCTTCAGGCAGTCATACCAAGCCGCATGTTCGCTCCAAGGGTCGCAAGTTTGAACGTGCCCGTGGTCGCCGAAAGTCCCGTGGATACAAAGCCTAAGAGCCGTTGCACCATTCAAAATGACAATTCTTTTGTTTCCAATTTGTTGGTGTTGGTTGCTTGTTGTTCGAAACTTTTGTTAAAAATAAAGTGTTGGTTGAAATTACATAGGTTTTTGTGCACATGCTCTTGGTTGCTTGGGGTTTTCGCTAATATTTGTCATGTTGTGGGCAAGTTCTTTGTCAGGCCAGGTCTTTGTCCATTGGGTTATGCTTTTATATAATGGACGCGCACACGCCTAGATTCGGCTTATAAATGGTTTTCAAGTGTATTATAGTCAACCCTTCACGAATACACCTTAACTAGCTCGGCCCACTGCTGGGTCAGATCATTTTTTTTCATCAATTTTTTACATCTTTTGTAATTTTTTGGTGTGGACCTCTCTAAGGCATAAAATTGTTAAAATTCTGAATTCGACAGTCGTTTTTCGAAAGTCCGGCATTGTTGCCGTCAGTAAAGCCTAATCTCGATTTAGTAATACCCAGCTTTGAAAGAAGGTTCGTTAAACCGGGGTTTGTCTTTTTTTTTAAGTAAAATTGTTAGTTTGTATTGATTCGCAAATTCGGAATCCTTATATTTTTTGCCTTACGGAGATTAACATCAAAATTGGCAAAAGATGAAAAAACGGGGCAAAAAGAATGGTTGGACCCAGTAATGAGTCGAACTATATGGGGTCGATTTATCAAGAGTTGACTGTACACCATAATTTGAGCAGCAACTTTTTAAGAGGAACATTTGTTACGCGGTCACTTTGTTACGCAACAAAATTTTTTTTCCATATACTCATTTTTCAAAGGATTTTTTATTCTAAGGCACCGTATTAGTAAAAAAAACCTCGGGAATCCAGATCTGAAAACAAAATCTTAAGAGGCTTGGTTGCTGAGATATGATAAAAATTAGGAGAAAAAAGGATAAAAACTAAGTTTGCCGCGGCGTATTTAATTTTTTCAAAAATTTTCCCATTTCTTTCCCCAGTAATATCTTTTCTAAAATTAGATGATACTTGCTACGCAATGATTGGTCAAGCATGGAATTGAGCTTTAAAAGTTTTCAGAGTAGGGATGTTTAATTTCTACGTGTGGTCGATCTGTTTCGACTTTTCACATCGACCACACGTCAAAATTAAACATCTCTACTCTGAAAATTTTTTAAGCTCAATTCAATGCTTGACCAATCATTGTGTAGCAAGTATCATCTAATTTTAGAAAAGATATTACTGGAAAAGAAACACCAAATCATTTGACCTAGGATCTAAGAAGCGTCCAAAATTGATGAAGTGTACGTCGACAACCCTACTCTTATACAATCACCAATAATGGATTTTATTATTTGTATGAAAAGGAAAGGAAATTCTTTTAATAATGCATAAACATAATGACTGAAACTGTAATTGTGTATGATAAACAAGGATATCGGAATTAGTTTTGAGCTTATTCTTGATGTTTATTGACATATTGAGTCAGTTTTGATTTTGAAACAAAAATTTACAGCTATGCAGACAGCTGTGGTAGGACTTTCCGTTAGGCAGTTTTGCTCAAAAAAGTTGGCTGCTACTCCGAAATCTCCCAATAAACCTGCATTGTTAGAAGAGGAAACTAGAGTTCCGAACAAAGGTGAGTTTGTCATATTGCTTAAAATCTTATCTTCTTATATCTTTTAGGAATCAAAACAACGCTTGCTCGCTTTTTGCCGAAGAATTTCTTTGATAGCATCGATGAACATCGTCCAAAGAGTGCTCCTACAACTCTCGGCTTCCCAAATAAGCGAGGACTTGACGATCATGATCCGGATATTCCCTTGAAAACTATTCAAAAAACGGCACGGCCAATATTCAAGAATCAAACACATGTATTTTTATTAAATTTGCTCCATTCAGCTTTTAAAAATATGTTTTTTTAAAGAAGCTGATGACCGAGATTTCGCGAATGTTGGAACCGAAACTTGAAAAGCCTGATATATACAAACGGTTAAGAGGACTAAGACAAGACGAAACATTAATACAATACGACTTCAAATCAGAAGAGGTTAGCTTTGGTGTGGTTATTTTGCTGGTAAGCAGCTTTCATGCGGTGTTGTTTAAGGGAATAGAAAAGTGGCAAACAGGTTGCGATTCGGACTGGGGGTTTGCTATTAAAAAATTTTTAAACTAGCAATATGCTTAGAAACTTATTTTTTAGAGAAGGCTATTCGAAGTGTGAATTATTCAGGACAGACAGAGGCACTGCAATTTTCCAAGGAACACTGAGCACAAAGATAATAAGGGTATACTTTGCAGAATCTTTTTCTGATTACCTTAGATTTTTTCTACATTTAGGACGGAAAAACGGAACGAGCCGGCTGGTAATTTAGCTGGTAATTATAAATTTTTCTTAATTTATTTTTTAAGGTGCGCAATTAAAACTTGTGATCGTCATGCATGGAATCGCAGGATACAGTTTAAAGAATGGGAGCATTTTTCGCATCTAATTATCAAGGTTTTTGTATGAGGAAAGCAAAGTAGTATTGAAACTTTATTGAATTGTAGTGTAGAGGAGATGGCAGGCGGTATAAGGTTATGCTTCATTCACCAGGAATTCAAGATGTAACGGTATGTGTGCTCACTGATTCCTAAAGACAACACAAGATGTGCATTAATTTAAAAAATTTAGTGGTTCGACTCTCATACGTACCCTTTGCACACTCATGGTGGTCCGTATTGGCAATATGAAAAGATTCCTTTTTCACGTTTTTTCCATACGATCAGGGATAGAATTCAGGATGAACAATTTGTTGTGCCAAAGCATCAAGTTAGGCAAGAGTTTTTCATTGTGTCTGCTGTAAATAGGCAACTGGTTTTAGCGCAATTGGAATCACTTTGAATGATAGAATTAACGGGAACTTCAAACTGGAGATCGACTTCATTGGCGCCTATCATGATACTTCACATACAGAGAAATTTGCTTACGAGATGTTCGAACTGCCGCGGCTATCGATAAAGGGACTCTAGGCAGTCAAATATTTAATTTGTATCCTTAGTAATTATGCACTCGTACGAGAACAAATAAAGCTGTTTTATTGCCGTATTATCGATAAAGGGGCATATCAATGTCCTTCAAAGTAAATTTTACAGGTATGGATGCATAGATTTAAATCCTCTCTGATTTCGGCTTTTCAACACGTTTGCCATCAATATTCCAAGTGAGTTGACCATTGAGTTGTTATTTTTAAATTAGTTCCCTTCAACATTATATTATCTTAATTCATTAATTTAGAAAAGCGACATATAAAAGGATTAGAATAAAAGGATTTGCGTACTCTTTAGAGATTTGAGGGCTTATTTATTTAATATATGGTTGTAAATTAGAGGTTTGGTTGGTGGAGTGGGTGCGCTAGAGATGTTATATGTATACTATTCTCTTTTATATCGAGAAAGCCTACTCTATTTTTCAAATCGCAAGGGTGATCGTTTGAAGTTGTTCTGTTGAGAAGTGCGTTAAGTGCGCACCTATTCTCTGTGCGCTTAACTAAGCGGCGGAATTGCAAATTTTAAAAGCATTGCCTTCAAGAATACTGCTCATATTCATTTAATGTTTAACTTTGGTTTAACGATATTGTTTATGAGGCGTAGTGTGCGTGTTTAGTTGAATCACATAGTCTTGTTTAGTTTCTCCATTGTGCCTCATCTACATTTGCTACTGACAAATAAATAATAGAATTTTATTCGCACTTAACCAAACTTATTGAGGACACTGATACAAACTTTCCGGAATTTTCAGTAAGAGGCGGTCGATCAGCTGTAGTCCACTCTCAAAACTGTGGTCTTGGTTAGAAATTTCATAGCGCCAGCCACCAAACCTGCAAATGAGCTTTTTCAATCAATGCGAAAGCTAAAGTAGTTGTGCTTTGTTCGGACGTAGGTCTAATACACTTTTGTAAATGTAAAAAAAAAAGTAAAATTAAGGACTACTGGATTATACCCCCCAATTCTTTATACTAGGGTTGCGCATTGCCAATATTGGCGCCAAGATTGACTTTAAAATTGGGCCAATCTTGGCCAAGATTGGCAGTCTTGGCAATTTCAGTCAAGAAATTGCCAAGATTGAATATAAAGAGGCAAAATATTCTTGTTTAAAAGTTTAAATTTTTATGTTTTCTCAACGAAATTTCATTGTTTCCTAGTCGCTTTCTCGTAGTGCTGGAGGATGGAAGTACTGGAGGGATTCCGGACAGGATTTCTGGAAAAGAATCGGATTCCTGATCCGGTGGTGGCAAAAAACCGGAATCCGTACGGATACCGAATTTTTTAGGACATGCATAAGCATTTTATAAAAATAATTCCTCACAAGAAAGCTATTTTACGACCCTTTTAGTCATAGAAGTCCAGTTTTTGGGAAGTCGAAAAGTAATGGTATTTTCAGGTATTACACTAAGGAAACTAAGCCATATAACTAGCGCCGGAGACCGAACCGGAATTCGTACGGATTCCGGTCATCAGAATCCCATTTTTTTGAAGGGGGGGTGTATAAAACAGTACAGTCGAGTCTCGATTTAGTGCAGGTGCTGGGGACCGGATCGAGACTCGACTGTAGTACCAAATTAAGTAAGTATTTGTAACGAGAATTCTGTAGCTATCATCCACTTGTCAAATTTTCTTACCTGCCCCTGGAATAGATGTGGTTGCGCTGGAATGTCAGATGACACTTCTCTAACACCTCATCTCTATCTAAAGTGGGCACTGGATAGCCAAAAGGTAACACCATCAACCAGCTGGAATACACTTGTTGCTCCTTCTCCACAATGCCCACTGATATTAGACCTAAAAGCGGCAGTTTTGAAGGCATAATAGTTAACAATTCACCTTGAATGGTTTGTTGGATTAGCTCCTGTTGGTTCACTGGTCTTTGTTGAGGTCGAGTGCCGACTTCACACAACACCGACCAATACTTCTTAGGATCTGGTGTCAACTCACCACTGAAATTGGACAGCAAAGTGCACCTATAAAAAACTAGGAAAATGGAGGTTGTAGCAAGAAGCTTGAAGCATTACTTTTGATCTCGATTATTTGTAGGCGTATTATTGAAAATGTCTTGTCAGATATTAGGTGTCAGATATAAACTCAGTTTGCGACGAGGGTTACGAAAAAATTTATGTTGTATCGGGTGGCGTAAAAATTCCGACAGAGAGGATTGTTCAATTATTATACATAAAAGTTGTCGATGGCTTTCTTGATTATCTCTTGTGGAACTGCATCATATTATTTCACCAGAGAAGCCTTCAGCGAAGCAATTTACTTGTGGGGCTTGAAGCACGCTTTCGACTGTAGGTAGAGCCACACGAAATAGTCCATTACAGTCAGATTGGGTGAGTCGGGCAAGCAGTCACCTTTGATCGCTGCATTATCGCTTCAATATGAGTCGACCGTGATGCAGTCGGGGAAATGCTCCTCAACCCAGTTCTGGGTTTCCACAACCCGATGCAAAGGAGTGCGCACCACATTGAGACAGTTGAGTGAGCACAGTGGAGCATTTTTGCGATTTCCATAGCCTTGTGACCTTGCTGATGGAGCCTCACGATTCCGGCGCATACTTCAGCCATGTTTGGTAATCTTTTTTGAACAAATGATATACCATTAGAAAGAGGAGATTCAGGGCTACAAAATGCTATCAACACATAAAAGATATAATCCCAAAATTGATAAAAGATTAGGCTCTGAAAATCCCTCACGAGCTTGTTTACCCGTTATTATGATTCTCAAAGTTGCAACCTCCAATATTCTTGAATCTGTGAAATAAATAAAAGGGTCATTAACAAATATCGTTAACATCTCTAGTCAAAAGAAATCCTCCAAAATATTTAAGATACCCTGTAGGTGTATAAAAATTTAAAACTTTGCCTGTAGAAAACCACGTCAGGTAGAGGGTAGTAGGCCCAGCTGAGCTTCCGAGCTAGGTCACTCTGCGGCAAATGCAATCCAATTCCCACAAGGATCACCTTAAAATAAACCTTTACGAAGATCCACAAGAGGATTGGCAGAGATAATGGATACCGGAAACCGTTTTTATTTAAGTAAAACCATTTTTTTTTGTTAAAGACCTTTGTACAGACATAAAAGTGTGAATGTCTAACAACCTGTGAGTGTTTGAGTGGAAGGTGGGGTGCCAGTCCAGTTAGTTTGCCCAATTCAGTGATTGGAATAGTTGAAATAAGGAAATTATAGGTATGACAGTGCTCCTCATTTGTCTCCAAGTGTTGTGTCCAAACCTATGCAGCACATTATTCCATAAATGGAGATTGCAAAGAATATATCGCTCCTACTATATCATAACTCTCACCCAAGTACTTGGCCTTTCTAGGTACATATAAGAAGCATTTTTTGACCATTTTTAAAGGGATGAAGGGTTGTATAGGGAAGGGACAAGTAAGGGGCCACTTTCTAAGAAGGAGATTTCTTTAAGGAGAGCCCACTCAGGTAAAGAAGTTCTTGAACATAGTTTCCCTTACAGGGACCTACCACATAAAGAAGCTCTGGTATGCATGTTACTTTCATGCATCCACAGCTATTCTAGAGTGATTTATGTCTCAAGTATGCTTTCTTGTGTGGGGGGAGGGGGGTTTGAGGTTGTAATCCAGTAGAGTCAAGATATCTTCCCCAAAATTAAATACCTCTTTTTTGGCAGAGTCGATGCGAACAACTTTCTGTCGAAAGCAAAATATATTTTGAGGGAATTTGGCAGCCAAACGAGTCCATATCTCGCCAATACCCTTGCATTTGGCCGGATACCTGGGAATTTTAGCTTTGAAATGTTGAAGAAATGTATACAAACCAACCGAAAGACAGTTTGGTTGCGTTGCTCTTCCTCAAAAGCCAACTGTTGTAGACTGGCTGTGCTCTGTTGACGAATTAGTTCTGGGTTGATTCGTGGAACACGACCTTCTACCCACTTACAGCTCATTTCCTCCAATTTTACAGTCCAAACCTAATTTGATTTAATAAAAATTTATTAAAAATTTGACCTTTTGTCTTGGTCCCCCAAGGTAATAAGAACTACCTTGCCGTATAACCTCTATTAATCCCGCCTCTCTCGTCACGACGGTCGGTGATCTACAGTCAAACCTGGATAAGCCGACACCCCTAAATTCAAAATAGTGTGTTTGTGGCATTGTGTTTTTGACCTATGTTTTGCTGGTGTCTTCTGGGCATGTTCTATACCAAAACGTAGCCTAGAATCTAAGCTAAATTTTGATATACAAGATGCCCAGAAGAAACTAGCAGAGCATAGGTCAAAAACACAATGCCACAAACACATTTTTTGAATTTAGGGGTGTCGGCTTAACCAGGTTTGACTGTACCATTTTTTACGGCTCAATCACCCGACAATTGAGTACTGACAGCATACTCAAAAATATAGCCCTGAATCTCAGCTACATTTTTGAGTATAGTGTCAGTAACCAATTGTCGGCTGGTTGAGCCGTAAAAAATGGTTGACCACCGACCGTGGTGACGAGAGAGGGGGGAGGATTAATAGAAGCCATACGATATATTAGGGAATTCTACCATGTTTTGGTTAGTGGAGCTGGGCAAAAAGAGTCTTTAAAGGCATTTATTCCTCAAGAGTCTTGCTCGGATTCATCTCGCAAGTAAGTCTGTGCGCGCATCTCTAACTCTCAAGCCCCCTTACGGAGAAAAGGGCTCAGGGGCCTGGAGTTGAGAGTCGAATCAATTTGTCTTGGGTAATTTTTTTTGCTTGCTATTGTACATAAGTACCCAAACGATGTCAATACGAAAAAAGAAGCGAAAATTGCAATGTTCACATGATTGTGACGCACCATGTATCTCAATATTCTCGGTAAAAGCTCTAACTTTTTCATTGTATGGCCGAATGAAAATGGACTGTAAGGTGGGGCCGAAAATTTTTCTGGAAAAGTCGCTGAAATTATCGTCAAAGTCAGGCTTGCTGTGCTCTCCATTATTTTGCTGATTGTTGTTAGAGCCGACGCTCAACCGCTCCAAGTCTTCTAAACATTTTTGCTTCAGCTGTTTGCTAAAGTAGGGGATAGAGTTTTGTACTGGATAGGGCACATAGTTTTTGGCGTAATCATTGAGCGATGATGAGTGGGATGAGCCGGGCAGCTGGCTGTCACACACCCATTTATCCATGGCATGACTCATATCCGCCTACAAGGCACAGGACATTAGTTTTGAGAAGTGATACAAAAGGCTCACTTTCACGCATCTTTTCACTGTATTCCATTCAGTAATAGAGTCTTGCAGTACGCGCAAAAAATCTGGATACTTGGAGGTGCCAGTAATCTAAACCACTTTAGCTTTTAGTAAGGTAAGGTTCATTCCAGACTATTTTTTCTATTTTTTGATACTTTAACCCCATTGAGAAGGGTTTTTTTATATTTTCTGAGCCTTCCAAGTCAAATTTACTTTTCTTTGCAAACATTAAGGTAGATATTCGCCCCAAAATACCAGTTAACCGAAACTAACCGGGTTTTTTTTTTTACCAAAACAAGCTTATAAGATGGTCACACGACATTTGCGCCTCGAAACTAACTTTTGAACCGCCTGGAGGGTATGTGGAACAAGACTATTTTTAATGGAAGACTCTCAGCAAGACTCTATCTGGATCACCAAATTCTTTTCAATCTTCTTCACTCAGAAGGCTGCTTGATGTCGTTGGCTGCCGGAGGCGCAAAAACTTCCAGAATAATAGACAGAAGTAATGGAGTATTTATTTATTAAAGAGCATTTTTGATTTTAATATTTGAGGCACAAGTGTTGTGGTGCAAATGTCGCATTACCGATAAAATCTCACTACCCTGTAGATTTTGACTTGTAAGAGAACAGCAGAAAAAAATTCGGAGCACTTACAGCATACGTCACCCACTCGATTTAACAATAGAAATTTTTAATAAAAGTTTTGTCTACACAATCCAACTAGGAATCGAAAAATTGTAAATGAGAATCTTTCAAAACTCAACCACTCGGCCATGAGAACTCACTACTCTTCCCTTTTGTATAGAATATACGTAGTAATGTTATTAAATAACGAAGTTGAAACCACTTTAAAGCCTAAAATATCTGGACGGCGTATTCTTTAATCGAGTGGGTTGCTTGTTCCTTAATTGAGTGGCGTATTCTGTAATTTAGCCAAAAATTCTTCAAAAAAATGAGAATGAATAAAAGGAGACAAACATACATGTACACCCAAGTCCCAGCTAAATCCATGCTTGTCGGTGATAGTTCTGGCTAAACCACCCACCTCGGCTTCTTGTTCGATGACAAGCACGTCGAAATCCTTGAAAGAGTCACTAACGTCACAGACAATGAAATTTTTGCAAACTTGAATGTGGGCAGGAGACTTCTCTTATGTCAATCAATAAAGTCCTCTTTTTTCCTTAAATATTTTTTAAGCGCTGCTGTAGCATACCCTTTTTTTAAAAGGTGTGTATTAACCCCTCTATACCAACTCTTATACGCTAAAAACGATTTTAAAGTTAGTTTTAGCACATTCTCATACCGGAAAATGGGTTTTAACAAAATGACCAAAATTCGACTTTTTGCCTTGATTTCCCAGGGTGGTCTTTTATAGATGCCCGAACGAATTTTGGCCATAACTTTTTTAGTTGGCGTCATTTTTAGGAATTGTTTTTTTTAAGACAAAGAGCAGCTTCTGGCACATCGAATGACATCGAAGTTGCCAATAACACTCGATTCATCACGTTCACAATTTCAACAAATCAAAACACTCACATTTTCAACAACAATTCTGACTTTTAATCTTGATATTTTTACTCTGTGCTTTTTCCATTCAATCCATTTCATCCATAACACTTCAGTGTCGCACATTCACGACTGACTTCAGCTGTCTTCTCAGGCGTTCTGAAAAAATGTTAATAACCAATCGAAAAAAAAAATTAGAAAAAACCTTGGTTCCTTCTCGTTTCTTGTTCTTCAAATCGCTCTGCTGCAACTTGCTGCACCACTCTTTGATTCTCTTTGCATCCAAAGCTCTGATATCGTGATTAATGTGTCTGTATTCCCTGCGAAACCTCTTCTGAAAGCTTGCGACACTCTTTCCCTCTTCGATCAACCATTCGACGCATGTTACTCGTTCTTCAGGCGAATAAGACATCTAAAAAGTTTATTTTTTAAAAGCCAAAATTATCAACAGCAAATATGAGACAACAATGCATGTTGAATGTCATTCGACGTGCCAGAAGCTGCTCTTTCTTTTTAATAAAAAAGATTTAGTAAAAATGACGCAAATTAAAAAAAGCTACAGCCAAAATTCGTTCTAAGCAGCACTCAAGAATGTGTTCATAGACGAAAAGGGAGTGCCCCGCGCACATTTAAATTTGCGAAATTTTCGTTGTCTTCGACCGCAACTGCCCTTTAAGATAGTGTGAAATGATTATTTTTATTCAAAATAACGTACATCAACCACTGAGTTATTGCGAAGTTGAAAAAGCCTATATAGAGCGCCCATAGACGTTGGTCCCTTTAAGTTTTGTTTTTAGAAATTCTAATTTCTAGCGAATTGTTGTTTACCGTTCCAATGATCACCAATTTTTGAATGTTCCTTGTTTCCTGTTGACAGTTTTGTTTTTGCGCATCATCCATAAAATGGTTCACTTATGGGTGGATAGGAGGGTCTATAAGTTGAAATGTAAGAGTCTTTTGGCCCATCTAGGATGTACCCTCCCCTCAAAGAAATCGATTTTTCTAAGTGCTTAAAAAAGCCATTTTTAAGTATATTTTATGCCAAAAAATAAAAAAAAATACTACATGTATTTTAAACGGGTTCAGGGCTGTATTGGGAGAGGAAGGGACAATTAAGAGGCCACCCTATAGGTAAAACAACTTATCATTGGGGGGGGGGGAGTATCCTAGTAGCGTCAGTCGATTTTTTAAACTACAAACTAAGAGGGGATTTGAATAAAATGATCATCTTACATTAAGCTTTAGGCAGACCACCCCTTTCAACAATCAAAATAAGCTCTTTTATTAAAAAAAAAAAAACTCAAATAAAATAGTAGAGAGCCACAAATGAATGGTAGAGTAGAAAGGAAATGATGAGACACAAAATGTCCATCAAAAATTTCTCTTCAGACCAAAGGGTTCAAGGGCAATAGAAGAATCAATTATTTAGGCTGGCCTTCTTAGATCGAACCAAATTATTGACCCATCTTTACTGAAGTTGTACGGGAAATGATGTCCCACAAGTAGCGCATTTCCAAAACAACACAAATTAAAGAAATCATCTAATTGGAAGTACTTTATGACAATAGATCAGCCAACTATTGACGACATAAACGAGTAAGAATTAACACACAGCAAGATTTCTTCAGATAAATAGGTTGTGGGTAATTGATATTGCTTTTTAATTGAACAACAGGTGATGGTCATAAAGTCACACTTCTCTATTCTCACTATCAACCACTTCTCGTAGCGTGCAAGAGGGCCTTCTTTCGGTCACATCCAGAAATTCCTTTTTATACGGAAGCTCCGACCCTACTTGCATATACCCCCGCCTCCATCAACTTTTTACAAAATGTTCCTAAACACCCCATATCGACCCATATTGACTTCCAAGGGCAAAAAGTGCCTTTGCCTGTCAGTCAGTCGGTCAGTCAGTCAGTCAGTCAGTCAGTCAGTCAGTCAGTCAGTCAGTCAGTCGGTCAGTCAGTCGGTCAGTCAGTCGGTCAGTCAGTCAGTCAGTCAGTCGGTCAGTCAGTCAGTCGGTCAGTCAGTCGGTCAGTCAGTCAGTCAGTCAGTCAGTCGGTCAGTCACTCACTCACTCATAACGACAGAGGGGGGAGGATTAATAGAGGTTATACGGTATTTTAGCTTTCTCATTGATTGAAAGCTTTCAATTGCAGGTTTGGAGGCTGGCGCTATGAAATTTCTAACAAAGACCACAGTTTTGAGAGTGAACCGTTTCTTGCTGAAAATTCCGGAAAGTTTGTATCAGTGTGCTCAATAAGGTTGAGTGCAAATAAAATTCTATCATTTATTTGTCAGTAGCAAACGTGAATGAGGCACAATGGAGAAACTAAACAAGACTATGCGATTTAACTAAACACACACATTACGCCTATCAAACAATATCGTTAAACCACTGAGACATTTGGCTCTATTGACTGGAAAAGGGGGTAATTATATTTAATGCTGCTTCAATTCATCGCATTCTCTGATGCCAGTTGAGAGAGGGCGGCAGTGGCGAGTATCTGCAAAACACAAAGCTTATTGTATGTAATAGATAAACACAGCACTTATAGAGACACATTTTCTTGCTTTTTTCTGTGTGTTTCTGACCTATGTTCTGCCAGTGTCTTCTGGGCATGTTACATACCAAAATGTAGCCTATAATCTAGGCTACATTTTGGTATATAACATGTCCAGGACCCGTATTCAAAACACGATAATTACCCGATAAAAAACAATTACCCGGGTAAAAAAAAATACCGGGGGCTTGTTTAATTACCCCGTATTCAAAACAAAGGGTAATTTTTGGAATTACCGGGTAATTTTATAATTTGGTAATTTTTTTCACTTTTTCGTATTCAATATCTTTTGCAAATTTACCTGGCAATTATTTGCCGGGTACTTTTTTTACCCGGTAATTTTCGTATTCAAAATTAATGCATTTACCCGGCTAAAAGGGTAAATAAAATTATCCGCCGGGTAATTTT
>BBSZ01011003.1:0-11391 GCA_000981365.1 Subanguina moxae | reverse complement strand
TGCTAGTCAAGAGTTGTGGATGAATCAGCCGAGAAACCTGCGGGCCATTAGATAGGTTTTCATATTTTGATTTACCGCTTCCCTCTTCGTGTCGTTTTTAGGTTTCGCCGATTGATTTGGTAAGTTGAAGACAATCATGCGCGAAACCAACCGTTTGCTCAAATTGGAAGAAGCCAATTACGTGAAGATGAATCGCAAGCTAGAATGAAAGCCTCAGCCTCTTTCGTCTCTTCATTTGTTTGTCTTCTTTGCTGCGTGTAAGTATTCTAATTTTTATAAAGTTATGTTGGCTGTACACCGTAATTTATGCGAAATTTTGTTACGGAGTACGTTTGTTACGCGGTCACTTTATAATGGTCGCCCCTTTTTCATCCGTCGATCTAACTTTTTGGTATACGAATGCGTTCTCTGACTATTAAAATCAAAAGCACTAGAAAAACGGAAACAATATAAAAAGGAAGAACGTTTCCTAAGGGAAAAAAATTTAGTAGTACGCAATATAGAGCCTACCTTATAAACATAACATCCAATTATGCGTAACATCCAATTATGCGTAACATCCAATTATGCGTCCTTACGCATCTTGCCCCTGAGTCGTCGTTCGGTTTCATCCTTGGCTTGATTGGTTTTCTTGGACTCCTTGTTGAATTTTTCCTTGACAACGCCCAGAGATTCTCCAGTGGAATCACTCAAACCTAAAAAAAGGACTAGGAGAAGAACGAGACCAATAAATAGCGGCAGTAAAGTATAAGTCAACAACCTTGGCTACAATCTGAAAGGTATGAAAGGTATTACCTCTTTATGTTGTAATGGCCACTTACAAAGCAATTTTGACCAACGAAACCTAAAAACGACACGAAGAGGAAAGCGGTAAATCAAAATGTGAAAACCTATCTAATGGCCCGCAGATTTCTCGGCTGATTCATCCACAATTCTTGACTAGCAACAACCTTGGCTACAATCTGAAAGGTATGAAAGGTATTACCTCTTTATGTTGTAATGGCCACTTACAAAGCAATTTTGACCAACGAAACCTAAAAACGACACGAAGAGGAAAGCGATAAATCAAAATGTGAAAACCTATCTAATGGCCCGCAGGTTTCTCGGCTGATCCATCCACAACTCTTGACTAGCAACAACCTTGGCTACAATCTGAAAGGTATGAAAGGTATTACCTCTTTATGTTGTAATGGCCACTTACAAAGCAATTTTGACCAACGAAACCTAAAAACGACACGAAGAGGGAAGCGGTAAATCAAAATATGAAAACCTATCTAATGGCCCGCAGGTTTCTCGGCTGATTCATCCACAACTCTTGACTAGCACACCTGAAAACAGATATAAATCAGGACTAGCAATTCAGCCGACAAAAAATTAAGATAGAAAATTTTGGTGCAGCACACAAAAACGGAAAAGCACGAAAAAACTTATTCAAACGAAAATTAGCTGGTTCATGCCTTTTTTTTTGAAACAATATTTTCTCCATAGGTTACCATGCCCTTTTGAAAACAAATAATAAGTCTGCGCACGCAATTATAGCAAGGATATCACACACCCTTGAGGGGGTGGGATATCACACAACCTAAAATTAGTCATATTGCTATCAGATGCCAGCATGTAAGTTTTATTGTGTGGCCTATTTACGGGGTGATGTACAAAAGCCCTGAATTTTTAATGAGGATATACTAGGGAATGGTAATATAGTAGACTTCTAATCACGGAGTCCAGCCACACATCATATTAAAGTTTGACCATATAATAGAGTGCATTATATCTAGAGACCGGATTCGTGTGCCAAAAGGTTCGAATTTGGTCTCTAATTATATACAAGTTTTAATGTGCCTTAATTCACACAACACACTAAAGAATTTTTTTTCGTGTTTTCCAACTTTTCGATGTGGAGATTCCTATTGTGAGCATGCTCTGTTAAATGCCTGATTTAATATAAAACTTTATTTTCTGCAAATTCAGCTAAATTTTCACAACCTTTTACACGTTTGACTAAGCAATGAGTTAAACAAATAAAAATTTGCAAAAATGCTTAATTTATCAATGCAAGATGACATACAGTCAAACTTCGATTTATCGGCCCCCCCCCCCCCTCACACAAAATATCAGTAACCAGACCCCAATTTAACAGCCACCTAGTGCTGATCCCCGGGGGCATTAAATCGAAGTTTGACTATATTGCAAAGTTAAAAGACAACGAAAATGACAAGTGAATAACAAAGAGCAATTGTTTCCAGACATTTCCAAGGCTGCAAAAGAACGTTGTGCGCATAACAAAAAACAAAATTTCCTTTTTTCAAAGCTCCCTTTGGGGCACTTCGAAAATCCACAAGAGGTGGCTTGGAGGCAGCACGCTGATTGCGCACCTGTGTATGTCGAAAGCTGGAGCCCTGGCTGAATCTTTTTCTTTCACCAAAAAGAAACCCCACTAGAACCCCATTTATTTGCCACTGGTATATCAGAGCAATTCCATGCAATTCTCACTAATTTATAGTGCTAGTCCATCTTTTTAGCACTGGACTGCTACTAATAAATACACCATCGGAATCCTTCTAGCTCCCACTGGATAGGAGAGGCTGTCTCCACTGGAAATTTAACGGTAACCCAGCGAGAATTTTCTGGTAAATCAGTGGAAAACTTTTACCTAAGCACGTGAATTTTAAAATTGCAAATAAAAAGGAGAAACAAAAAACGTGAGAAGTGCTTAAAATTAAAAAAAAAACATGACTAAGAATCCACTGTGATAACTTCCTTGCCCGAGCCCCCAATCAGCATACAACGTGGAAGCTTTTCTGTGAGTGCTTCCACATAGGCTAGATAGTTCTCCACCAGGGACTGAATAGATTTGGGCGGTTTGGGCAAAGAGAGCAGCACCAACTGACTTTCTGTGGAGTACTCCAGAATGACTTGGTTCATCCTCACTGCAGCATTCATCTTTTGTACCTGAAATTGCTATTGGTTAAATGGGCGGCACACATTTTTGACTATAGCCTTCGGAGCAAAGTATACAGGGTCCATCCCATGATTTCGTCATGGCCATGATTTCGTCGCGGCCGTTTTTTCGTCGTGCATGTACAAAAAACTAAACTTTTAACTTTAAGCTAATTCATGGCCGCGACGAAATCATGGCCGGGTACGAAGTATACACTCCCCCTCCTGCTTACGTGTTGTTTAAAGATAAGTTGAAAAAGCAAAATCACCTTGCTGTCATCAATGTCCTTGATGTTTATGGCATCTCCACTGGTGAATGTGTCTGACGAATCCATTCCCTCGAAAGTCTTTCTAAATGAAACTTTTAAAAATAACTAAAATTCACGATCAGAAAGCTTGAGAATGCTGCGGAAGATTTTGTATTTTGCATACTTTCACTGGCAATTTAGAATGATATTCTACTCCTTAAAGCTGGATACCTGCCACACCGACTCTTTAAACCTGAAATAGAGTGGATGGTAGGTGCCGAGCAGTAGGCAAACAGATGCCAGCCGAAAACAACATAAGTACGGATCTTACACACTTATTGGGTAGTCGGCCGCGAAGCGCTTTAAAAATCCTTTTAAGCTTAAGGAACTAAAAGAAAACTTTTGAGAAGGAGTGAAAGACAACCTCTGGGAACTGTTTTTTCCAATTTTTAAAATCGATTCAGGGTTGAAAAGTAAAGGGTTTTCAAAAAATTGTGTTTTAATTATCATTTGCATTATTAAAAAACGAACTGAATAAAGCTGGTCTCAATAACGGCATCTGTTGATGAATGCTCCATCAGTCGGTTTAAATTGGCACCCAAAGTTGGTCCAGAATTTTCGAGTCTCGAATCCAGAGACTTAGCGCTGGGCGACTTTATAGTAGCTGCCTCGTCCGAAATAGTGAATCCACCATTAGCAAAACCGTTGGATAAATTCTTCTAAACAGAGAGAGGTTGAGAAATGTTGGAATATGTAAATAACTACTACTAACCTTGAGCAATGCCTTGGTTCTCTGTTCCATATGAATAGTTTTTTGGACAGCATCGTCTGACAAGTCTGGATTCACCATGTTCACAATCTGTAAATAGTTAGCTGTGAATTTTCCTGCCACTTCTGAAACAATAAGAGGTTACAAAAACAGTGGCATCAATTCTGAGCATGTATATGTGCTTTTGCAAGCGTATCTTCATCTCGTCATCTTCTTGTGCCTCTTGAGCAATTACATAAATGCGCAGTTTACAGCCTTTCCACACCTGAAATGTGACTATTTAAATCAAAAAGTCGAAGTAGCCAAGTCAACTTTGTGCTGCTGAAGAAGATAAGCAATTAACATGAGAATTCCTCCATCATGCACAATCCACCAGATGTCGATATAGCCATGCAAACGATCATTGGGACGCGGGAAGTCTTAAAGAGGAAAAAAACTGTATAAAATGGCGAACCTTGAAAGGGATTAATGGATGAAGAGGAAAAATCTGGACTCAATTCTATGCCTTGTCTAAAGCAAACCTTTGACAGACTGCGCATCATTTCAAAAACCGTTTTGTAGCATTATTCAAATGACAAATGCCTTAAAACGAGGACAAACTGTGGGTACGCCTGCAAAATTTTTACCCAGACAACATTGAGTGTGCAAAACTGCATACTGTTCAGCATTTTGTATCCCAAGGAGTGCTCGTTAGCCAGAGAACAATCCAGAATTCTCTTCAAAAGCTAAACATTGAAATCCGCAAAAAATAGCGCATTCCTCAACGCACTGAACAGCACTGTGTGGACGACTTTACATAAAGTTTTCTTGGATCATCGACGATGAATCACCAGCATAAGCCCGTTCTATTGAAAATTTCTTGTTAATTTTAAAAAATAGAGTTTAGCCAATGGTCAGAAAGTCGAAAACATTGACCTGCTCACCAACCGCACCAAGTTATGCTTGAGGCAAATGCCGCTGGAGGTTGTACATCAGTTGGCGGAGAGCACAAAGAAAAGGATTGATGACATTCGCAGCTGTTGAGAGCTAGTAAAAAATAAGTTTTGTAGCATTTTGTCTGCTCTTTAAAATGATATGCTGTATGTATTGGTGACTTAATAAAAGAATTTAAAAAATAAATGGCTTTACTACAGTCCAGATTTTGCCTCTTAACCCATTATTTCAATTTACATACCAGTGATTCCTTTGACCACGATCATGCAATTCTCGTTCTGAACTCCACAAGATAGTTGCTCTATAAATATGTGGTTTAAACTATCGAGCTTTTTTTTGTTAAGCTACAAACCGGCAAAAATGCTTTGCTCGGTGTGCTCTTCATTTTCGCCCATCCTCGGGAAATTTAACATCACAGTATTCGGCTTCAAACCACCAATCCCAATGCTTTGGTATAGTGCAGACACACAGCCCTCAATCTAAAGCTCAATTTTTCAGCTGGTAAACAGAGGAAAAAAAATTACCTGCACTTCGGTGTATAGCAAAGCTTTGCCAAAGCCTCTAAGTCTTGCTTGAGTCATGTCTTGTTGCACACGCTCCTTGAATTTGTATTAGTTGATCAAGGAATACGAAGAAAGAGTAAGTCATAGACAAACCTTAATTTCCTCAGCTTTTTTCTTCTCAGACACACGAGTGGTGGCACACTTGACAAAAGCGACAGTGATGGCTAAACCTCTTCCAGCCTTCAACTGTCCAGCCAAATTTAAAAGATTAAGAGACCGAAGATCAATCATTTCTTTGGAATACTTTCCGTCGACCAGAATCAGAAGCTGGGGTCTTAAAGAAGGCATTAATGCAAACTTTGGTACTACTGTATTATACCCCCCCCCCCAATCGTTCATACCTCACCCAAAAATAAATACGCTTCCCGCCAAAAGTACTTGTTTTTCTAGGTAAATTGACCATATAAGAAGCATTTTCATCATTTTTATAAGGAATTTAGGTATAGGGAGGGGAAGCGACAAGTAAAGGGGCCACTTTCTACGCCCACTCAGGAAAAGAGAAGATTTTAAACATAGCTTTGTCAACTGGGCTTTAACGCATAAAAAAGCTGTGGAATGCATGCTATTTTCATGCATCCAGAGGTGCTTCTCGAGTGATTGAAAAAACATGGTAAAAGGGCGAAAAAGTCGCACAAATGGGTTACACAAAAAACTGCCTTAACCGCAAAGGACCGGCACAAAACGAGTCGCTTTACCGTTTTTAGGGCATTAAAATAGGTTAGGGAGGAAAGTACACGTACTTTGTGGTAGTTACATTGGGGGGTTTAATACAGCAAAGCCCAAAATTTAAATATTTAGCTCACCTCCAGTTTTTAGGATGTGGGTCCTTGTCCTCCACCTTCATCAGGCTATATTGAGCAGTAGTCAGAGCAAGTCCACGAATTCCGTCTCCCCACTCTTTTTTGGCACTAAAAAGAAAAGTTTTTGGGAAAAAAGTTGGATGAAACAAATAGCCTACCCCTTCCACTCTACGTATTTGTAAATGGCTGCAGTCAAGGCACAAGCAACAAGAGCATAATACCAGCAGGAAGCGAACATGATGAAAAAACAGAGGAAACCACCAGCCAAGGAAAGTGACCTGTTGGAAAACAAAATGAGTTAGCTCAGTTACCTCAAAAGCATAAAAAAAGAACACACCAATGATAGTATTTGAAGCGGGGTCGCCAGTTGGGTGCGCCCATTAAAGAATGCAGAGCACACACCAGGTTGACAAAAGCATAGCACATAAGGAAAAAGAAATCCAACACTTCAGCAATAGCATCCACAGCACCCAGGAGAATAGCCAGTTCAGCGATGAGAGTGGTAATCAGGAGACTGAAAGAAAGTTTATTACTTTATTACTCCATCACCATGCAAATGTTGGTGGATGAAAGAGGTTTATATTCGATTTTACTAAGTAAGACCTACCCCAGGAATGGCTCGTTATTCTTTGTTACACGTGCAAAAGGTGACAGAATCGGGATTACATTGTCTTTTGCGATGGACTGCAACAATCTGGGAGCACCTGAATAGTTTATGAACAGTACAGCTTTGGAGTCACGAACCGAGCGCTCGGCTCGACGAGTAAGTCGCACAGGTAAGTCCATGTGTGCATCTCTAACAATCAAGCCTTCTTAGCAACCTTACGGTGGCTACGCGGCTTGGAGTTGAAATGCGCATACAAGCATACCTGAGAGGAAAATCACTCAAGAAGAAGCTTTGGATGCATGAAAATAGCATGCATAACAGAGCTTCTTTATGCGGTAAAGCCCAGTTGACGAGGCTACTTTCAAGCTCTTCTCCTTTCCTGAGTGGGCCTTCCTTAGAAATTGGCCCCTTACTTGTCCCTTCCCCTCCTTATACACCCCTTCATCCTTTAAAAATGATGAAAAAATGCTTCTTACATGTCAATATACGTAGAAAACTCAAGTACTTTTCAGGTGGGAGGTGTTTTGTATAAAAAATTGGAGGGGGGGTATAATACAGTAGTACCAGGAAAACTTCTAAAAAATTATATCTATGGAAGCCAACTTCTGGTCTTAAAAATATCAGCAATAAAACAAACTGCAAAGACATTGAAGAGCAGCTCCAAAAGTGGACAAAAACGACCCAATAATAACCACCCAAGGTGAGGGCCAAGCCAAAGAAGCAACCACCAAACTACCATGCAAACTTTTTCCATTTCTAAAAAGCACCAAACATTATCAGAGTTCAACAAAAAGCTTCATGCTAGCTACTTGTCTCTTAGCACTGGTCCAGTGATGGATGAGCCGAATAAAAGTGCCAAAGAAAAGTAGATGATAGAAGTTGTTATGGTAGCTGATATAGTGCCGGACGGAATGCTTTGTTGAGGGTCTCTCAGATCACCTAAAAGCAAAAGAGCTCACTTGGCTACAACAAAATCAAATAGTTAAAATAAAAACTAACCACTCATATTAGTACCAGTCATAATGCCCGTAACTGCAGGAAAGTAGATAGCCATAAGCAGAAAGAAGGAAGTTGCCACCTGCAAGAACTCATTCTAGCAGAGAAAAGGCAAGACATGCGAAACTCACATCCTGATACACTTCTCTGCTCTTGTCGGCGAATCGCTCTCTGGCTATAGCTTGGCCTTCCTACAATTCAGGGTTTCTAATTATACTTACAGCCGACTCTTGACGGACTCCGAAAAAGTTCATCCCACAGTTAAATCCCACCATTTTTTTACCTCAAATTTTTACATCTTTTGCCCGTTTTGATATTGATGTCTCGAAGGCAAAAATCGTAAGGATTCTGAATTTGCCGGTCGTTTTGAAGATAATAATTAGAAGAAATAGCAATTTTCCCTGCTTTTTTTCTGGTTTAATCTGTGCACTTTTTTCTTCAACTAAATATTTCTATTCCATCTATTATACAGAGTGGGCCAATATATTCACCCAATTTTCTTTCGATCATTGTCTGAAATCATATCCTGCACTATTAACAAATAAGTAATAGTTGAACAATAAAAATTTTCTTGGCCAGGCAAAATTTGCACCTCTTGACACTCGTGCCCAAAATATTTTTATAATCTTAACCTAAAGACCGAAGTCATCAATACCAAATTGGCTACTTCTCTTCATGAAACCCCTAGAACGCATATGCCTTTTTGGATTTTCTTTGATAACATCGAAAAAGCATAATTAAATGGCAAGCATTTAGATTATCACAGCTAATTTACCGGTAATACCCCGGTAATATTACTGTTTCAAAACCCCAACATTTAGTTCCCTAGATATCGAAAATGAAAGAGAAAAGCCTACATGCAAGTACTGTGGATTCATATTTTGAGTCATAACGACGGGATTGAAACCAGGGAAGGCATTGATGCAACGAAGACTTCCTCCAGTATAGGTCTGACAAACTTCCGAAGTAGCATTGCCCTCACAGAACTCATCTCCAATCCTGAAATAGACAAGTAGATTGTTGAGTGGAATATAGACCTAAGTAAAGGCCAACTTGTCCCCCTTCTTGCAATAGTCACAGATTTGAGAAATATGCACATTTTCTGGAATGTTGAGCACTTTGGAAGACAAAAGGTGGTCTTCAAGCATGCAAACACTGAATTTAGGTGGTTAACTGAGTGTTATGCAAAATCTAGCCTTACTGTTGACCATTGTTTAGCAAAGCCTTCTCAGCTCCACCAGCAAAGCACGCCAAAATTGAGAGAATGACACATGCCAATGAAATCTAAATTTTATTTTCACTAATATCGTGAGCATATTGACTATAAATTTGACAAAAATGATGTTTCGAGTACACACTTGCCCTCAAGGAACTGAGATCAAGAGTTAGTAAAAAAATGTGTGTAGAAACAAAGCTTAAATAAACGACCCTTCGCCCCTCAGCCGTTCCCTCAATTTTAACAACAAATAGCCTACCGGTGCCAGTAGTTGTACAAATCTCACTCCCAAAGCCACAATAACCAATTCCAATAGAAGCAGGGCAGTGCCGTAGATGCGGTAGTTGTGTGACATCATTCCAAACACCCCTAAATCAAACTTTAACATGAAATTGAAATTCAACCAGAAAAAGTAAGCTGACCAGTGTCAGAGTGAACCTCTTCTCCACCAATAGTCAAGCCGGGATAAATGTAGAGCTTAAGAAGTCACATGTAAATAAGAGAATAGGTTTTATAACCTACCAGCATGACTTCCACCCCGCCAACCAGATACATTGAAGTTGCCACAGTGTTTGCCAAGTAGAAGAGTATGCCCACTGCACTGCCAAACTCTGCACCCAAATTTCGCGAAATCATGAAGTAAGCACCGCCACTTTCCACAACTATATAAGATAAAGAGCACTTTAAAAAGACTTACAGACCAAATAACTTTAACAAGTAAACCTCCATTGGTAGCCACAGCAGACAGAGAAATGGAAGTCAACAGCGTCTAAAAGACAGCACAATGCGATAGGATTTTCCAAACGAAAAGATCAGCCCAAATACATTAAATAAAAAGCGACTTACACAAGCACAGCATAAAAAGAGGAGAAGCATCGTATGCCATATTCCAGCAATCCCAACCACCCAAAACAATCGAATGAACATGGTAACGCCGAGAATATGCTGAATAGTTGGCAAGTAGACTCCAAGCATGACTCCCAAGTTTGCCTTGAAAGAAATTATTATAAAAATAAGATAGGAACACTGCCAACCTTCTTCTTGGCGCTGGTCGCTCTCTCTTTTGGCCCAGGTGTTGTATAGCCGGCAATGAAAGAAGCACCTGTGCTTTCGTGAACGCCCGAAACTTCATCGTCATCTTTGAATAAGGCCAAATTTCCTAGTGTGGAGGTGAGCTTCTTAAAAGACAAACACAAGAGTAGAAGTAACAGGCATCATAGTCAAAAGTTTACATGCTGCAGAGATTGCTTTCTATGGGCACCACTTGCTGTAGCCTGCCCTCCTGAAAATGGAATATTATGAACTTGCATGGACTTCAAAAGTGATGAAGAGACAACCCACCAGGTGATTCCGGTATTTGACCTTCTTCCACGTCGTCGATAGATTCCAGCCTTCTTCCCGAATCTCGCTTTATCACCTTCAAAGTGTCTGGGTTGATCTGTTGCACGGTAGAGAAGCGTCTCCGTCGATCCTCCATGATGCTGCGCACTTTCTATAAACAATTTCTGAGTTAATGTTTCACAACAAGCGAGACGGAATGTTAAATGCGTCAATACGTAAAACAATAAACTCCTAAAGGCGTATATGTATGGTAAAAGCCCAACTCGCCAAGGCAAAAAGACAGAAGATGTGTGTGCGGGCGAGCCCAATTCTCACCTTTTGGTTATGATTAGAGATTGTGCAAAAAGGCAAACAAGGCATACAACTAAACCTTAGGTTTAGTCGTAGGTTAGCTGTGAACAGGCGCTTAACTAAGTTTAGTCATCCATGGGGTTGCTGTCCCGCCGTGAAATCGCTAGTGGGAGGGATATTAGAAAAAAAAAGCTAAGGCGGGAGAGACGGGTCATTGAGGGTGGCATTGAGGGTGGTTATTGAGGTGACTGGTTACCGACGGCAAGACTTATGGGACTTATTTGCCGGCCAACCAAGTCAGGCTTGGGCCGACGACTTATCGAAGTTCGATTGTATAACTTTAAGACTTTTGAAGAAATTACCGTACCCGCCAATAAAACCACACCCTCTAATTCAAAATCGTGTTTTTGGCATTGTGTTTTCAACCTACTTTTTGGAGACAACTCCCAAGCAAGTTACCACTCAAATTGTAGCTTATTGTTTTAGCTATAGATTGGGTGGTAACTTGCCTAAGACTTGTTTGCAAAAAGTAGGCCAAAAACACAATGACAAAAATACGATTTTGAATTAGCGGGTGTGCTTGGATGAGAGAGAATACGGTACAGTCAAACCTGGATAAGCCGACACCCCTAAATTCAAAAAAAAAGTGTTTGTGGCATTGTGTTTTTGACCTATGTTTTGCTGGTG
>BBSZ01010996.1:0-12477 GCA_000981365.1 Subanguina moxae | reverse complement strand
TACAGTCGAACCTCGTTAAACTGGCACCCCTAATTCAAAAAAATGTGTTTGTGGCATTGTGTTTTTGACCTATGTTTTGCTGGTGTCTTCTGGGCATGTTATATACCAAAACGTAGCCTAGAATCTAAGCTAAATTTTGGTATATAACATGCCCAGAAGACACCAGCAAAACATAGGTCAAAAACACAATGCCACAAACACATTTTTTTGAATTAGGGTTGCCAGTTTAACGAGGTTCGACTGTATTTAAATTCAAATTCGTACGAACTTTTGCCTCACCCGATAGATGGCGCGGCACTTGTTAGAGGTAATACAATACTTTATAGCCAAATGGATGTGTGCAATTACAACCAAAAGCTTGTGGGTAGAAGTATTCAAGTGGAGTGAAGTGTTTATCACCTACTTTCTGCCTATACTCTTATCAGGGCTGCTCTACACCAGGATTTGCCGTACACTCTGGGTCAAAGATGTCCTGATACACAGAAATGGTAGTAGGCTGACCTGGTAGAGTCAGTTAATGAAATGGTTTTAGAGAAAGAGCACAACACCACTGCTTCCACAAACAATGTTGCTGCTAAGAGGAAGGCGGATAGCCGGAAAAATGTGGTCAAGATGATGATCACCTGTGTCTCTGTCTTCTTCATCTGCTACACTCCTATGGTCTTCAACTACACTATGGCGTGGGTTTTTTTTTTTCTAATTCTTTTCGCAATGGTCTCAATGCTGAGCAAGGTCGGAGAAGAAGCCACAAAGCAAGAGTTAAACGTAGTTCAAAACGTCCACTAGCTCAGCAATCGCATCAAGTCATGCTTGAGGCAAATGCCGCTGGACGGACTTTGCCTCGTCAACCGTTGCTTATCTTTTTGTTTTAAACACCGTATTTTAGATACTCAGTCTCGCAATTGCACTCCAATCCTAAGCTTAGACTTGGGGCTAGCCTACATAAGAATGTGTGCGACGTATAACCTATAAAAAGGAAATCTTTTGACCCTATTAAAGAATCGAGACTAATTTAGAGCGATCCTTGGAAAAGCTTTCTCTTTCGAGTTCAACCTGGTCATAGTGGTGCTGTCTTTGGGATGTAGTGCTTGCAACCCTTTCATTTACAGGCAAGTCGCCTTCCACTTTCTTACTACTTTCATTCATTTCTTTTGCAGTGTTTTCTCCGAGAAATTTAGAAGCAGAATATTTGGTATGCTGCCATGTTGTGTGCCGCTTTCACGCAAAATCGAAATTCCGGTGAGAAAAGTCCAGAAGAAGATTACTCTGCCTACATTGGACTTTTAAACAACGAGTTTTTGGCGCTAGTACCTCCTATTATTGGCTGGAGGATTGGTTATACAACACTGGTGTTGATTTTTTTTTATAAAAGTCGATGCATAGAAATAAAAATACGGCGATGCTGTATTATACACCCTCTCCCCCCAAAAAAAAATACTCCTCTCTTCTCCAAAAAGTACTTGGGTTTTCCAGGTATATTGACCATGTAAGATGCATTTTGCCACCATTTTGAAGGTATTAAGGGCTGCATAATGAGGGAAAGGGACAAGTAAGGGGCCACTTTCTAAAAAGGGCTACTCAACCATAGTTTATTGGGAAGAAGGGCTGTATAGGGAGAAGAAGGGACAATTAAAGGGCCACTTTCTAAGGGGGCCTACTCAAAAAAGAGAAGATCTTGAACATAGGTTTGTCGACTGGGCTCTATCGCATAGAAAAGCTCTGGTATGCATGCTATTTTCACGCATCCAGAGCTGCTTTTCCAGTGATTTATGTTTCAGGTATGTTTGTGTGCGCATTTCTAACTCTCAAGCCCGCAAAAACATGGTAAAAGGGTATTTTGTGGCAGTTACATTGGGGGGGGGGGTTTTGGTGGATTATAAATCTTTTTGGGGGGAGGAGTATATTGCTTTTGGGGGAGGGTTATAATCCAGTAGAGTCAAAAACACTTATATTTTGCTGTTTGTTCTGACCACATACAAATACTTTCACTGCACTCTGGGTGCAAACAGACGATTTATAGTTTGGAAAGAAAATATGTTCTTAATTAGGGCACTTATCTTTGTTTTTTCCACTGAGCAGCAACCATTTGCAGCAAAAGATGAGTCGAATGGTGTTGATTTAGTATTCTAAAGCGATTCATTTCGTTGCAATGACTAAAGAACAGGTATTTATGGCTGGTGTCTTACTGGCTTTTATGCGAATTTGCAAGACTAGTCCTATTAATTCGTGTGGCTCTTTCTCAATACCTTATAGTTTTGAGGTTTCTTCTTTTATACTGTCAACTCGCTAATCCGCCTTCCTCGATAATTAACCCCTCCAAAAGAACCGCTTTTGGCCATGATAAAGGTAACTCACGTCTAAAAAATCTCTGTAAGCTCATAACTCAATGAGCTTTACGTCCCAAATACTAACTAAGGGGCATACAACTAAGCCTTAGGCCTAGAGTAGGCCAGCGTAGCTTAGCCGAGAACCAGCGCATACCCTTTTCTACCTAGGTTTAGTGGTTCACGGCTAATCTACGCTGTCCTACCCTAGGCTTAAGACTTGGTCTTATGCCCATTAGTTAGCACTTGGGATATAAAACTCATCGAGTTATGAGCTTACATATTCAAAATATGACTTCCCAAAAATATTCTTGCTCGTTCTTGATTGATTTTGTTTTTAAAGAGAAAAAATAATGAGACGTAAGCAGCAACCAGGTGTGAAAAGCAAAAACGGGGGTAAAATAACGAAAAAAAAAGCAATGAAGCCAGGGAGCAGGCAGAAACTTTATCGAAAAATAGGGCAGTTGCTCTAATGTTCAAAAAATACACTTTGGTGGGGTAGAAATAAGTAGACGATGTGCAAAATAAGTAGATTTCTTCGGTCAGTTTGACATTTTCTCATAGCCGTCCCCTAAGACCACTTTCTTATGGGTGGATTAGCAATAGTTGACTGTATTGAGTTTTAGTTAATAATACAAACTAAACTTGTTTAGGTGCTAAGAGATGGTCAACCAGTGCTAAAGTGCTCAAAAGCCCCTTGTCTCGGGCAAGTCTAACGTTAAGAGGGCGACATCATATACACGGGGAATCTTTATAAGTGATTATCATGTTGGCATCACGTTTTTGATTAGCAACTTCTTCGCAACTTATAGACCGAGAGCCGAAAATTATAAAAAAAAATAAGAAGTTAGCCAATGCCACTGCAAAAGGATGACAACAAAGCCAGAAAACAGAGCCAGAGAAGAGAGCCAGGGAAGAGAGCCAGAGAAGAGAGCCAGAGAAGAGAACCAGAGAATAGAGCCAGAGAATAGAGCCAGAGAATAGAGCCAGAGAATAGAGCCAGAGAAGGGAGCCAGGGAAGAGAGCCAGAGAAAAGAGCCAGAGAAAAGAGCCAGAGAATAGAGCCAGAATTTTTGACCAAAGGCCAGCCAGATATCTGACTACTCTAAATTTAATCTTGAATATCGACTATATTTTTAATGATCAAGTGTCTGTAAGCTGCCAAGACCGACCCAGTTAAAAACAAAATGCCAATATTATGAACAAGAAAGAGTCCCCGATTGAATAATTCCTCTATAAAAAATTGCAAAAAATAAGACAAAATTTTAGTGGCTTTGACAAGAAATCAATAAATGACTCCCCTGCTTTCCTGCCAACGACCGTGCACTCTCCAAACCTCCGCCTGCTGTATTCCAACTCCCAAAGCTTTATTGAGCAAGCTTTTTCCAATGAGCAAGGAAATAGAAAGAGTGTTGCTAACTTCTCAAAAATGATTTGTACATTGAGTAAGCAGTGCTCCAATCTAAATCAATGGGTAGCAGGAATATCAGCAAATGACTCTAAAATAAGGTACAGTCAACTATCCATAAGTCGCAACTTTTTGCAACTTTATGTTGTGTTGTTGATAGTTGAGAAATACTACTGAAATAGCGGAAAATAGAGAGCGGAAGCCGAACAAGTAATAACACGACTACTTTATATTTAATACACAACCATAATGATTTCATACCACAATTACAGCTAAGGCTTCGACACACAATCGGCTTGTGTCGAGACCAATATAAGTTTGAATACAATACAGCATTTAAAATACAGTCAAACCTGGATAAGGCGACACCTCTAAATTCAAAAAAATGTGTTTGTGGCATTGTGTTTTTGACCTATGCTCTGCTAGTGTCTTCTGGGCATTTTGTATATCAAAATTTAGCTTAGATTCTAGGCTACGTTTTGGTATATAACATGCCCAGAAGACACCAGCAAAACATAGGTCCAAAACACAATGCCACAAATACATTTTTTTTGAATTTAGGGGTGTCGGCTTATCCAGGTTTGACTGTAGGTATAACTTTCTCATTTTGTTTTCACATCTCTCACTATTCTTTTTTGTTTGACTCACCCGAGTAAGATCTTTCTATTGACACCTAAAAATGCTCCACATAAGCCGCGCATCAAGAGATGCAATGACCACTTTCTTGAACACCGCTAGATGTGAAAAATTGGAAGTACCTGGAAGAATAATTTGAAAATGTTATATCCCGTCTCGTATGACCCGTCTCGTATTCTGGGCATCTTGTATTTTTTTTGTATATCCTGTATAATGCGTTAAAAGTAGCATGCATGGCTCAGTGGTTTGGCTACCCACTTTTTCGTTACAACACAAAACCAAATCTCTTCAAAAGCATAAGTAGAAGTGCTCCTCGCATTCAACTCTCTGATTGCATCGCTGGCAGTAAACGACTTTCCCGTCGGAGTTATAGTCACCTATGGGAGATTGCTGCTTTCGTCTTCGGTATCTTTGTTTTAAGCATGTTTTAGAAGCTAAAAAGTTGAAGAAAGATGATGTCGGTTATTTTCGAGCTATGCGGTATAGTGCACTCCTGCCCTTTCTGATCAGAAAATGTTTCCAACAATTTCAATCATGGGATGCACCCCTGATTTTGTTGTTTAAACTTTTTAGTAAATATTGCAGCCTTGAGTGTTGTGAATACCCTCCCCTAGTGTTGTCCAGCTATCTGGGCTATGCCTTTGTGGACCCCGGCCATATTTGGAGTGGTGGCAAAGTGCTGAATAACAAGCACAGAGTCTACGCCTTCGACTATATCAGCGATCTATTCCCCAACTTCAATGAGGACGGCTCGTAAGTGCTTCTTGCAATCTCTAAACAACCAAGTAAACAAATTGCCTAGGGTAGTGTCACCTATGATGTGTTGGTTAGGCGACTGCCCTGTCTTCCTCCGCCCCCTGAAATTGATCTTCCAGGTGATTTATAAGACTAGCAAACACTCAGACATGTAAATTCATGCACATTTCAACTTGTTAAATGAAAAATTAGTTTGCTCCCACATTCAAAGTCTGTTGGAGCAAGGTCGGGGGAGTACGATGGGTGCTGAAGAACCTCCCAATTGAGCTCCTTGATGGTGGTTTTGACGAGTTTTGCAAGATGATTTTTCGGGTCTTTTCTGTTGAAGTCTTTACTGCCACCCAAGCTCCCAATTTTTGAGTGAATCCCATGGATTTGAGGTGGTTGCAGATGGTCCGCTGAGTAGAGCCCATCTTCTCGGTTTGACGCCCATCCTCCTCCAACAAGGCCCGAAGTTGGTGCTCGTCAAAGTTGGATAGCCTACCGGTGTGGGGGGTGTCTTGAACGTCAGAATTGCCATTTTTGAATTTTACCATACAGTCAAACCTGGATAAGCCGACACCTCTAAATTCAAAAAAATGTGTTTGTGGCATTGTGTTTTTGGCCTATATTTTGTTGGTGGCTCCTAAGCATGTCATATACCAAAATATAGCCTAGATTATAAGCTACATTTTGGTATACAACATGCCCAGAAGACACCAGCAAAACATAGATCAAAAACACAATGCCACAAACACATTTTTTTTGAATTCAGGGGTGTCGGCTTATCCAGGTTTGACTGTACCAGTACTGAGCTGTTCTTTCTGACATAGATACCTCTCCCTATCCTCCCGGCGGCTTTTTGACCTTTATTAAAAATGTGATGGTTGAGGTCGAGCGCTTTCAAATGCTATAGCATGCTTTGCAATATGCTCAGGCAATCGTGGTGAGACAAGCAATCAAACAAAACCGCAAAAACTTATTTTCCAACCTAATATATTCTATGAGATTTTTTTACTTTGAGACATCCCAGTAGGTGTATCTAGTATCAAAAAGTGATATGTCTCCCTTTAATAACACTTTACTGAATTGTAGTGGATGCTTTTGTAAAACATGATCTTATTAACTATTTGTCCCTCGCCAAGCCCAAAGCTTTTCAAGCACTTCTGCGGGAGGTGGAAACCACAAGTGCAACGCCTACTACTACAACAACTGCTACAATGACTACGTCCACACCTGGAGCACCGGAGCAAGAAGGGCCAAGTGAAGGAGAAGAAGAAGAAAGTGTAGTGGGAGGGGGCGCAGGAGCAGGCGCTGTGGTGCCAGAGTCTAATTCAGCCAATCCTGCGGCCCCAGCTGCAGCTCCAGTGAACGATTTTTCTTTTAGAGGAGCTCCCTCATCTACTTTTGTGGGCTTAAGTGGGGGTGGTGCAGCCTGTTTTACAGCCGACACTACAGTCAGCATTTGGCCAAATGGACGCAGCAGAAGGATGGATGAGTTGAGGGTGGGTGACTGGATATTGTCTGCAAATGAAGAGGGGGTGGGATGGGTCAGGCTAGAATGGTGGCTTCACAAGCAGCCTCAACAGCTAGCTGTGTTCCACCAACTGCTGTTGGAGGATGGAGAAGTGTTGAAGTTGACGGGCAAACACTTCATCTACACTTGTCAACAGCAGCAAAGCTTGGCTAACAAGCAGGCTGTTTTGGCAGAACAAGTAGAGGCTGGACAGTGTTTGTGGGTGCTCACACAAGTGGTGGGTTATACATTTGCAAAGGAACAAATCTCAAGAAAACACTTTACAAAGCCGTGACAATGTCGAGCTTTCTGTATACACGATCAGTGTGTACTCGCGCATGTCAAAATGGCCTATCAATTCCTACCAATCAAACAAGGTCTTTTAGAAGAATCACAATTACCAGCTGGATCAGAAAAGAGTGGTTAATGTGAGTATTGTGGTGGAAAGAGGTGTTTTTGCGCCCATTACCTCCAATGGAGACATACTGGTAAACAATGTGCTAGCTTCTTGCTATGTCCTGCTCCAACACAATGTTTTGCAGCAGAGTTTTGTCAAGGTAACAACACTTTAACAAGCTCAAAATGCAATCAGCAGCTTTTAAGATGCTCAAAGAGTGGTCTTGGCTGCGCTGGATGTATGCTGCTGAGGGGAATGAGGTTGGTCTTCCAGCAGCTAAGACAGCTCTATAATGCTATGATTTAGCACTCTCTGCCCTTTGGAACACAAACACTGGTCGACTTTCTGGCTTATTTGCTGCCAATGAAATGATCTCCACACTGTGGAGTCCACAATCAAATGCCCAGAATAAATGAGATCTCATTCATCTCTACATTTGTATATAATCCAGTCGCAATTTGGCGACCAAGTCAAGGGATATGAAGCTTATAGCTTATTTTACAGTTGACTCTGGGTTGTCTGGCACCCTAAGCTCGGTTTGGTTGGATTTGGTAATATTAAGGCAAACTTACACCCCAGTTAACCGGCACTTCAGTCAGGCGGCATCTCGACTAACCGGCCTCCCAACGAAACCACTCTCGGTTAACCGGTTAAATTAGTCTTAGTGTCTAATAGTGGAGAAAAAAGAAAAGGGACCTAAAATCGGCCAGGGACAAAATAACGCTGCGCCGAAACATCGCCGCGGCCAAAACATCGCCGCGCCAATCAACAAAAAGGTTTTTTGAGTCTTTTTTTTTTATTTTACAGACAATAACCTGCAAAAAGACTAAGAATAGATGCAGTCAGTAAAAATAACATGATTATAATTTTATAACAATAATAATAATATCAACAAAATATTTCCAAAAGAGAAAAGCCTTCTCTAACCATTGCTGTTTCTTCTCAAACCCAGCATTTTGAACTTGTTCGATTTGTATATTGGATTTGTATCTTCGCGAAGTGTGCTTGAAGTTTTGTTTCACCCTAATGCCGGCATCAGGGTTGTTGGGGGCTGTGGTTTTGGGTTGGGCTGTGGTTTTGGGTTGGGCTGGGGTTTTGGGTTGGGCTGGGGTTTTGGATAGGGCTGGGGTTTTGGATAGGGCTGGGGTTTTGGATAGGGCTGGGGTTTTGGATAGGGCTGGGGTTTTTCTTCGAGAAGGCCACCGCTGGTTAGGCGTGGACCAAAACTTGCTGGCAGATAACTCATAAGTACCAAAGTATCAGCCTATACAACCAAATAAACTTTATTTAGCACATGTATTAGGACTAAATTATCAACAAAAGTTGGTAACCACTATCAATAAAGGGCACATATCCTGACTTCCTCTGACTTCCCTGAGCTTCCTCCAAACATTTATAGACTAGTCTTATCCATATATTTGTCGTCTAACATTATTGTGCGCTCTTTGTGCGGATCAGTGCACTTTGTGGTGTAGCTCCACAATTTGTAGGGACAAGTGGGTAATGACCATGGCCAAACACAGCCAGAGAGGGGCCATCACCCAAGCCAAATAGAGGGTTTTCCTCCTCAACTCCACACACAACACTACTTCGAAGGCCAATTTGGAGATCAGCACTAGAGCACCAAAGCCTGCTTGTTTAATATTTAGTTTGGGCATCTCCGACGCAAATGTGCTGGCCTCATCTGCATTGGAGACGGGAGAGTAATAGAAGCGAACACACCGCAGAGCTAGCACACCCAAACAGGAGGCATCCAACAACCACAATAGGATGAAGAATATTAATGGCTCGCTATCCAAACCACCATCCTATAAATACTAGATTGGAGTAAAAACATAAAGTCGAACCTCTCTATTCACCTCTCCATAGCCTTCACAAATAAAAGATTTGGTTGGGCTAAAGTGCACTACTTCGCTTAGCTCGAAAATGACTCCCAATGATTCATTTTTCGATGTTTCAGCACTCAAAACATGCTTGAAACACGTTTCCCGGTTGCGGTCGACAGTTTTTCTGCGGAAAAAAAAATTGACCCAAAATGACCGGAATCATGATACCCACCCTGTAGTAGCCACTACCCTCAGCATTGAATCACCCGGAAAAGGTACCTAAATACCCCAAAAAAGATAGAATCTGAACATAGTTTTGTTAACTGGAGCCTACTGCATAAAGAAACTCTGGCATGCATGCTTCTCTCATGCATCCACAGTCACTTTCGAGTGATTTGTGTCTTAGGTACGTGGGTGTGCGCATCTCAACTCCAAGCCCTTTCGACGGCGCAGGGGGCTTGAGAGTTGGAGATGCGCTTACTCACTTACCTTAGACATGATTCCAAGCAATGCTCTTGATCATAAAATGCATATAGAGGCTTTTTTTGCCAAGTTCTAATGAGAAACTTAGACATGATTCGAATGGGTCTTTCCAAGGCGCAAGGAACCTCCTGCGCCCCCGAAGGAGGCGTAGGGGGCTTGGAGTATGAGAAAGAGAAAGTAGGTCAAAAGCATAATGCCAAAGACAAGATTTTGAATTGGGGGGAGGTTATTTCAGTCTATGTTTCAAAACAAAAAGGATAGAGTAACCGACCAAATAAACCACCAAAAAGATGAGGGTGAGCAGAGTGAGCATCCACACAAACAGGGCTCTCTGGCCTATAGCCATGCTGGCGATCTAAATACTTGTATTTTTGTAATATTTTAAATACTGTAACTTGCTATATATTTGAGGAAAATGCCTTCTGTTTGGTCATATATTCGACTGGTCCAGCCATTCAGTAAAGATACTCAATTCAGCAGAACTTTTTTTTATTATAAAACTCTTTTCATACACAAAAGACACAAAAATGAAGATTAAAAGAAAGAAACCCAGTAGAATTTACCAGTTGAAAACAGTGTGTTGGCGTTTGGATGGAGTTAGGTAAAAAGAGCAACAGGAATCAAATTTGATTTTGTAATAAGATGTGAGGCTGCCGCCCCTTCCGCACACTGTACACAGGATAGGCGCTTTTGGACTGGCCTTCAGCCTCAAGGCTTCCAAGACGGTCATTAATCCCGTTGCTCTTTTTACCCGCCACCGTTTGGAAACAAACGTTTATAACAACAACCACGTTTAGATATCATAAGAACAGTGTAAATTAAAACAAGAATCAGCTGCTAGAATATGTCTTGACTAAGTACATCTAAGCTATGAGTCTTTAAAAAGATAACAGAAAATATGTCGAGCGTGGCAAAAGTTCGCACGAAACTTTAAACCTAATTTTTAATGATGAAATGTACTCTTTCCCACCAACTTTCGGGCAAACTTTAGGTCATTTTTCAATAACAAACTTTTAGAGGGTGTCCTGTTCGCTTACAGGACGTTTAGATATGGCTTTATAAAGCATAAGAGTTTTCCCAAAAATGACCAAAGTTCAAGTTTTTGCGTAGTTTACAAATTTTGGTTCAAAAAGTAGCCCAAAGTAGTAATGTTTGCAAAAGTTTTTTGTTTTAAACTTTTGTTTTCAAAAAAAAAAAAACATGAGAACTCTGAAACACCCCAAAAAACATGAGAACTCTGAAACACCCCAAAAAACATGAGAACTCTGAAACACCCCAAAAAACATGAGAACTCTGAAACACCCCAAAAAACATGAGAACTCTGAAACACCCCAAAAAACTGACATTCCCAATTAGCAAAAAGTTTCAAGCTGGGCTAACTCTGAATAATTATCCAAAGAATTATCCATTTTTCAGCTCTAGTAAATACCAATCTTTTAAAAATAATGATCTAAAACAACCTAAACAGAAAAGAAAACAACAACATGAACATTATTTACTCAAAGTTCTTTTTTTGTAACTACAGTCAAGCCTCGATATAACAAAACCTTTGATATAACGAACATTTTAACTGGTCCGCAGGGGTTTCTTATATCCAGGTTGGACTGTATTGGAAAAAGAGAATGCCAAACTTGTGGGCAGTTCGCCAAAAATTTTAAAACTTTGAAATATTTTTTTTTTACGGGTGCCGAGACAAAATCAAGGCTGTAGTAAATCTGGTTATTTTTCCAAGGTATGTGTTTCAACCCTAGCAGGGGTTAGTCGATAGGGTATATGAGAATTTAAGAATGGCTCAAATTAAAATCCCCCCTCAAATTACTCACTTACCCCCTCAAATTGCTTAAACTTGATTATCTCGGCTGTTTTACAACAAGTTTTTCTAATTTTTTTGTGCAGTGTGTAGCCCTGGATCTGTTCTTTCTGATGCAGTACCAGTTGACTCAACGTTGCTGAAAAAAGCAGGAGAAAGATGTATTTGAATGTAGCAAAAGATCATTTCCTAAGAGATCTTTTTCACTAACTTTTTCAGATAACAGATCCAGGGCTACACACTGCACAAAAAATTAGAAAAATTTGTTCGAAAACAGCCGAGATAATCAAGTTTAAGCAATTTGAGGGGGTAAATGAGTAATTTGAGGGGTGAAACTACATTACAGTCATTCAAGAATTTGGCATCCTCTTTTTTGATTACCGTGTTCTAATAATGTTCTAATAGAGCCACCCCCCTAATTCAAAATCGTGTTTTTGGCAATGTGTTTTTAACCCACTTTTTCCAGGTATCTCTCAGGCAGCTTACTAATTAAATTGTAGCTTATTGTCTTAGCTACAATTTGGGTGGTAAGCTGCCTGAGAGTGGTCTGGAAAAAGTGGGTCAAAAACACAATGCCAAAAAAAAAAGAATTTCGGTTGTCAACTACAACAGCTGAGCAGTCTGTAGTCTCTACACTCAACACTTATTTACAATTACAATCTAGTTTCACTCCCTCCTGCCACCCCTTTCTCCCTCCGAGGGTTCCACCACAGCGTAATCACACTGTTCTTTTGTGGTCTTCACATGTCTATTCTTTCTGTTGGCCAGGGATTGTGGAGAGCAGGAACTGGAAGAGTGCTTCCTAAAGCTTTCCACCATAGGACAGCCGGTTGTACCTCCATAAGTCAACTTCCTGATCATGTTCACATCTCCTTCATCTCTAGAAGAGGTCTTCCTCTGTCGGCCAGGACTTGTGGACCCTTTTGCCAGACCTTCTGCCCCACTTCTAGGAACAAACATGCTGTTGAAATTAGTTGTGGAAGCTCTTCCAGGAGATTTAGGTTTCACCTCGTTGCCTCCTTTCTCCTCTGTTTTGATTGTGAATTGAGATCTCGGGCTGCTAGTGGCTGGGAGGTGTACTATTATTCCGTAATCTTCATTATCTTTTTCTACTTTTTCCACTTTTCTATCAATGACCACTCTGGACAAAGGCATTTCCTTGGACTTGAGCAATAGATTGGCAGTGCCAGATGGTGTTTTATTTTTACTTTCATCTGTCTCTGAAGATCTAGAGGAGCCGGAAGACGAATTTAAAGAACCGCTTGACGATGAGTATGCACTCTCAATGATGGTGCTGATCAGTCGGGGATGCTGGCTGGTGGTGGTGGTCGACTTCGCTTCG
>BBSZ01010992.1:0-15891 GCA_000981365.1 Subanguina moxae | reverse complement strand
AAAGGAGTCATAGGAGATCACTAATTTGAAGGGCCATTCAGCTGTGTCCCTTACAAGACCAGAGCAAAAAGTTTAGATAGATTTGAAAGGACTGAGATTGCTAACTTCTCTCAGTTAATTAAAATATGTAGAGAATAATTGGTATTCTGGAAACCAAGAGATGTTTCTAAGGGTGGAATAAACAAATTGCAAGTGAGACAGCTTCTTTTTAAGCTGTTTGAAGTGGGCAGAGGGTGTGTACATATGCTTGCCTCTTCTACCCCTCCTCCTCCAAAAATATCTTTTAGAGAGAGAGAAACTGTTGTGAAGAGGGCGGAGCAGCCAGTAAACAGGCAGCCCACGCTTGTTAAGGGCTCAAAGCTTGGCCCCAATTGCAGACTTGGAGTTTGTAGTTGGAGCCAAGCCTATTTCCGTATTTCCAAAATAAATTTTTGGGTTCTGCCTTTGATGTTGTGGGCTTTGTTGACCCAGTGTACTTTGCAAACAATATTTCTATCACTGATTTAACCCGTCAACTTTTTAAGTCTTCATTACCTCAGTGGTTTTCTACTAATTTTTTTCTAGTTTTTGTTTCAACATGCAGTCCTAGATGTGCTCTTTCCACTGAGGTGTCAATTGACTGGATGTGGGTGGAAAATGTGGGATAAAAAGGTACTTAAAGGTAAATACCCCTTGTATCACTTAAATACCCCTTGTATCACTTAAATACCCCTTGTATCACTTAAATACCCCTTGTATCACTTAAATACCCCTTGTATCACTTAAATACCTTTTTATCCCAAATTTTCTACCCATATCCAGTCAGTTGATACATCATTGAAAAGAAGAAATCCACGGCTACATGAGGAAAAAAATGAGTAAAGTTACTGGAAAATCCATTGGCATAATAAAGTCATAAAAAATGTGAGAGTATAAATCTGTAAGTGGACGGCAGATTGCAATCTAAACCAAAAATGTATGACCCATTCCAATTTAATTGCTGTAATCAATATCAACAAAAATGGTTTAGTAGTTCAAAGTCCCAAAAGCGATCAGTGAAACCGTGTGCTATTAAAATAGTTAGCAAAAAAATAGAAAAAAAACTTATCTTTCAAAAATTATCTCACTATTTTGATTGCAGCAAAAGTCTATCTGGTCTTGTGACATGTTTCTGCAATCATGCACTTTTCAGTCATAAACAACAAAGCAGACAAGATAAAAAGGGAAACGAGAAAGAGAAATTACATAAAATTTAGCAAAAAAGTTGAATGCTTTAAATTTTATAATGCTCTTATGTTACATTGATAACAAATTTTGATATTTTTTATGGGTGCAAACTCGAACATTTTACCACTAAATATTCTCTTTATTGTCATTATTAAAAAAGAATGTAACAAAAATGGAATTCAGTCAGTAAAGCAGCAGGCAAGGAGACCAGAATGCATAAACAATGCCCAAAACTGTATAAAAACAACAAAACATCAAGAAGTGGGTCTTGTGAAATAATATACATCCATCCAATGTTCTCAAGAGCCAACAATTTAGGCGTACAACTTAGGTTCAGAGCACACCAGCATAGCCGGGAACCAGTGGAACAGGTGAAACAGGGTATGGCACTAATTCCTGACTAAAATAGCAGCTGGCATACCCTAGCTCCTGAAGAGTTCGTCTAAGTACATTTGTAGCCCTGGATTTGTGGAGTCCAAAATTTCAAAAACTATTGTTTGACTATAAATATCACAGCGTAAATATCTGAAGGTTGCCTCTTTTGATTTGGCACTAATTGAGCTGGCCTCTCTAGTCCATACTACCTCTGATTCCATTGCCCAGAAACGCGGGTTGAGTAGTCGTAGTGGTGGTGGGCGACAGTTCACTGGCCTGCGACTGGGTGCTAGAGTGCGGTCGAGCCAAAAAAGTTGCCATTTCTGGCGTGCCCGCCCTGCTCGACACTGCTGAGTTGGTGATCACATGTGGCTCGTGGTGTTGCTGCAAACTGCAGTAGACTGCTTGCATCAGACGACTGCATGAGTCCATCTTCCGGTCCATAGAGCTCAGCTGGAAATATTGAGAGCAGTTTTTTTAACCAATTTCACTTCTTAAGCTCACCGCCGCCCCTCTAGTAAGCAAAATGTGGTCAGGAATGCGAACAAGAAAAATTTTCAAAAAAATTGTTAACCCCGGTGGGTGGAGCATCCGGAGGAGCCGGGTATTTCCTGATCAGCTCTAGTTTTTATCGCATAATAATTACTTGGGATAGCTTACAACACTCGCTTAATATAGCGAAGAGGTTTTTTTTGTCACACCAAAGGCAGTATTTCATATCAAAAGTAGGCTAGAAGAATGACTTGTTTTACAAGGTTATTAAGTGTCCCTTTCCATTCTCCACACTAAAGTATCTGGCTGTCTTGCCAAAGCAATGCAAACTAATGACTAGAGAAATGGACAGTTTTTTTTCTCATGTCTCTATAGTTTGTGCTTGTAATAAACCAAATAATCTGTTTCTTTTATTGCTAAAAATGTCGACTGTCGGCTGAACAAACAACAGACACTTCCTCTCAGACTAATAAGACTGAAACAGAAAAACAAAGGGAAAATAAGAGGATTTTGGAAAAATTAACATAACCACGTTCCTCACTTTTCCCCAACAATAAAATTTGCAAAAAAAAACCTGCATTTCCACCCTAGTCAGTCGTGCTCCAATGGTCATGGAATAGGACTTGCGGCCTGTGGTCTGGTACTGGCCTGGTTTCCCCAGGGTTTGGTCCAACCTGTGCGTGGGAAAAAAGTCTTAGTCAACTATGAAGTGAAAACAACCAACTTGACAATACTCTGTCTTTCTCCTCTTTTTGCTTTTTTAAGCCTGCTAACGTGCACTCATTCCTTATTCCCAACGCTCAAAATGTAGCCAACATTCGGGCCTACACTTTGAGTGGTTCAATGCAAAAATATATGATCATGAAAAGGGTTAAAAACATCAAAACAAGTGGCTACTCTCTTATGCTTAGTCCAACAAAAGTACCTATTTTTGCGCACATTTCTCGTTCGGAGGCACTATAATGGGCAAAATGTCCTCAGGAATCCAAATCTGAGAGAAAAATTTTGGAAGAGTGGCTTGGTTGCTGAGATGTAGCTTAAAGGTGGGCATCAACATATTTCATTGTTGATGCTCCAAGTCAGCAAGTAGGCCATTTTTGAAAATTTGGCTCTCAGATTTGGATGTGTGCATCCATACAAATAGGATAAAAAATATACAGTGGGCCTAAAATCTAAGCCCGAGACTTGGTTTGTCTTAGGGTAGCCATAACTCAAATATGTATTCTGGATGTACATAAAAAGTTGGCCAACCTCCTCTGCAGTTCTTTTATCCTGACCATCATATTCAAATGACCTTGTGAGTACTGCTCTATAACATCTCTCACATCATAGGGTTTGCGCGCTTGTTGGAATTTCCGCCTGGCTACAAAGTATTTGATCTTGCGGATGGCTCTGATCGCATTCTTGTGGTGTTCTGTCAACTCGCACACACTACAATTTGGTGGTTGATTTGGATGGGCATGTAACATGCTTCAAAACAAAACTTTTCCTCCTGATGGTCCCTAAACCTTCGATTTTATAGGTCTCTTGTCATCATACACCCTAGGCCATCCCTCGTCTCAGCTCAGTCCTTTTTAAGCAGGATTAGGAAGAAGAAATGGTCTTCTGAGTCAGTCTGGCCATAATGGATTTCATGCAAAAGAAGGCGACAAGTTTTGTTTTGAAGCGTGAGATAAGCTTTTGAGCAACTCACTGAGATATTTTGGTCAGTGGACTGGCAACTTCCTCTTGCTCGTTTTCCACATCCTCCGACTTGGAGTCGAAGAGGCTGCCTTTCTTGCGAGGATTGCAGCCTTGGGCTAAAAACTGTGGGCGTATTTGTTGATATAAGATCAGAATTTTGCATTTTAGTAAAGCAAATCAAACTTTGTCCACAATTCTTTGAGAAATAGAAGGGTGTGCTCTTTTATCAGAGAAAATGGGGTGGTATATTTACGGATAACCACTTTTCCAGGTCTTAACATGACTCACATCTAGTGGGTGGAGAATCTCCAGTCTCCACCTCCCCGTCACTCTCCTTCAGCTTGATGGGCGAGTCGATGACTGTCATGTTCACAGCCTGGTCCGTAGACCCACTGGACCGTATCCTCGTCCTAACAACAGCATGGGTCCAAATAATATCGTATTCTCTCTAACAGAACCGCGCCCCCTAATTCAAAATCGTGTTTTTGGCATTGTGCTTTCAACCTACTTCTTGGAGACAACTCCCAACCAAGTTACCACTCAAATTGTAGCTTATTGTTTTAGCTATAAATTGGGTGGTAACTTGCCTAAGACTTGTTTGGAAAAAGTAGGCCAAAAACACGATTTTGAATCAGGGGGTGGGGCCTTATTAGAGAGAATACGGTATTATAAATCTAGGTTGAAGTTGCCAAGCTAGACCATCCAAAGTTGGACAAAAAAAAAAGAAAAGTATTTAAAAGTATGCTGGCAAATGGCATCTGTTACTAGCCAACTATTTTCTGGTGTATTGTTGTGCTTGGCAACTTTGGTGAAAGAAGATACCCACTTTTGCAGAGCAGTTCTGCCCCCTTTCCACATGGAGGACATGGGGCTGTTCTTGGCTTTTTTGTGCATCGCTCTGTGCACTACATTGGAGGAGATGCTCTTCCCGTGGCTGGAGTGCATTTCTTGGTGGGCCAGAGGGTCTACGTGCACTTGCCTGAAGTGGTATAAGAATTAATAGGTATGATAGCGTATTTTCTCTGATAAAAGGCGTGCTCTTCCATTTATGTTAAAAGTTAATAAATTGGCCCTAAGTGTGTCCTCCTATGAGAGACTGCCATTCCATTAGAGAAAAGACAGCTTGTTGGTTGACTACTACCAGGTGGCTTGGGACTTGGAGCACTTGTCAGCAGCATAACACCTCCACAAACACTGGATTAGGGTGGCTGCTGCAGGGATTTGCCTGAATTTGCTTTTCTTTTGTTTCACAAATGTGCAAACTAGATCTTAGCTGCTTGCTTAGTTTCACTAATTGACAATAAAAACCTGTTGAAGTGCTTCTGCCTTTGCTTCTGCTGCACCTTCAGTGCAAATCCCGAACCCAAAATACCCTGAATTGAAACCGTGAGTTCTATGTTTCTCGACATTTAGAGCCTATTTTTTGCATTTATAAAGCCAACAAATTACCGCTGGAAGTGCAAAGAAAGAGATGGCAAAGATAGCAAAGCAAGAGGCCACAATACGGCCAATCCATGTCTGGGGCACCACGTCTCCATAACTAGACACACATGTAGTTGACCAAAAAGCCAAATAAAGTTTTAGTCAACCAACCCTATAGTGGTCATTGTGATCTAAATTGAGCAATATTCTCAGTTAGCAGTTTTAGAGTCAACAGCAGCAACCCACCACTCCCCACCACAGGGCGTCAGCATAGCTAGTGAAGGCAGTCTTGCCGTCCGGACTCATCTGGTCCTTTTCCGCCAAGTAGACAAAATAGGAGGAGAAGATCAGTCCCAGGAAGCCGATGTAGAGAGTAGTGATCAACTCTTGTCTGTGAATAAACACCACTGAACCCAACAACCTCCTGCAAAATTAACTCTATTGTTTTAGCGAGAGGAGTACGGCTACCATGTGCCTCCCTGCCTGTCCACATGCAACATCCTGAGGATTTGAAGGAAACGAACCCCTCTAAATATTTCCTAATCATTTTTGCACAATTCCACAACTCTAGCCTTGAACAAAAAGACAAACCTAATGGCACTGGTGGCAAACACCTTGCCCTCACTGCCCACACAAATGACTATAATGCTGGCAATGACTACACACAGATCTGGGAATGTCAATTGCTACACTTGACTTTACAAAAAGAAACCAACAAACCGATAATTGAGATGGGCTTCTTGGCAAACTTAAGTCTTCCAAAAAAGCCGAGGTACTTGGACCTGCAGCCAGCCGACCAGAGCCGAATGCAGTACTCCAGACCAAAGAATACTACTAGGAATATTTCCTGCAATTTCTTGAAATGGGGTGTATAGGAGTGGTGGGTGTTTGTAAACCATGAAGAAGAGTGCTTCAGCAGCCTGTTTGGTGTAGGTCTCCACTGTGCTGAGCACACTGAGGATAAGGCAGAACAGTACCAGCATAAACACACTAAATACTACAATTGAGTGGAAGGAAAGTGTTATCTGTGCGGAAGAGTATTGTATTCATCAAACCTATTATTGGGCCCAACATATTGCAACTGGTCCACCAAAAGACAAACCTACCTAAAGTGATAAATAAAGCACTTCCATCCAGTGGGTCTCTCCAAAAAGTTGTAGACCTTGCCCTTCCAGGTGGGTTTAGCTGCCTTTCGCTCCCTCAAGTTCCTGAAGCGATTGTCGAACATCTGAAAAGAAGAATTGCCCTGGCTAGTCAAAAATAACTAGGTATAAGCCGAGATAAGCCAGGGCAGCCGTATCTAGAGCGAGATATAGACAAGATGAGGGCCCATGCAATCATTTGTATAATCCACTTCCTGTCTCTAAGCGTGACGCCCAGGAGCATTTATTAACTGCTGCTGCTGCTGCCATTCCTCCGACTTGCGATAATGGAAAAAAACTCCAGCTATACACAAACAAGCACATGCTGTCGGTTTAATTAAGAGCATTTCTCTGGTTTAAGTTATTGATTGCTATTTTCCCACCTTCTCCAGCACATTTCCACGAAACACTTCAAAGGGAATGCCACCCTCGGTACTGTTCTGACGCTGCAAAAGAGGAGCACCAGCTTCGTTGCTTTGCACAACATCGCTGTTGTCTGGACTGACATGCTGGTTGCTGTTGGACCTGTTGGCAGTGGTCAGCAAGCTGGAGTGGATGGACAACAGCGAGTTGGACTGCATCTGCACACCACTAGGACTTGGATAACCTGGTTGGGCGGAGTGCTGGCTGCGGTTTACTTCTATTGCTGCAAACAAATCATTTTTTATTCACAAGAGAGCAACACATTGAACAAGGAACAGGGAAAATACAAAAAGTTTAGTTCGTCATTAGGTACACGCAGGCGCTATAACTCGCCAACAAATATTAGGAAAAAGGCTAAAAATAATTATATATTTTATGGTAGAGCACTTGCTGAAGCGAGTGCCAGTAGAAGCCGTGCAGTTAGCAAGTGTTCACGCCATCGGGCATTCACAAAAAAGGGTGGAAAGTTGGAGATGTCACGCTTCCCTACCTTAAACTAGAAGCAGAGAGTTATCGAGTCTTCAATTTGAACCATATTTTTTTTAACTAAATATGGCTGGTAGAGCTGCCAAAGGCGACTTATCATAAAAGCAAGAAAGAATTGCTATTTTTACCAAGCCAGAAACAAAAACAAGAAAAAGGGACTTTAGAGAATAGTAGACTGAATTTAGACCACCTTGTGTGCAGGTCTTCTTCCAACAGAGGAGAGCATCTCTGCTCTCCATGGAAATGCACACCTTTTTCCAAGTCTTTTTTTTTTTGGTACTAATTTGTGCGTTCGTGTTGCAGCCTATCATCTCCTGGGTAACGCTAGTACTTCCAGAGTAATTAAAGCACGCAAATTTGTGTACCCTTTTTGCCGTCCGAGTAAGCAAAAATAGCTATGGTTGGCCGGCGAAAAGGAAGCAAAAAAATATTTTTGACTCTACGTAGAGTGGATCTACTGTATTATACCCCCTCTCCAGTTTAACTGCCACAAAATACGTGTACCATCCCCCCTAACCTCTTTTAATGCCCTTAAAAAAAGGCTAAAAAGGCTTGGAGTTGAGATGTGCACACACACCTATATACCTGAAAGAAAAATCAGTCGAGAATATTTTTGGGGGCGTATTTATTTGGAGAACTGCATAAAATTGCATAAAAATGTACTGAAACACTAATCTAGGCGACAGAGATATTCTATAGTTCGGCCTATTAATTTTTTGGGGCGTATAATACAGTAGCGCCTAATCTTTGGTTAAAAAACTTACATTTTCATCAAGTGACTTTGGGGCAATGATTTGGGCTGCAGGGATAATTGACTTGTAACAGGGAGCCTTTGGTTAGAGATAATACGGTAACTAGCACTAGGGATCATGGAGATTTACTGGACAAGAGAATCAAAGTGGGTAGGATTAAACTCAGGATTCAAAAAAGAAATCGCCCAGCTTGGAATACGCTCAGAACACTTCTCTCTGGTCTATCAGTATACTCTTTGGTGTGCTTCAAACATTTCAGAAATACACCAAAGAGTATGGAGAGAGACAAAAGAGAAATGTCTTAGACCAAAAATTGTTCTGTGGTTATCCAAAGTCTGTTGACTTCCACTCTTTACAACATGTATGGTACTTAAAAAGATGTCGCTAAGTGTCCTTTTACTAACTTTAGCACCCTTTCTTTGTGATCAATATTAACAAAATGTGTGAAACCATTAGCATTTTGAGCTGACTTTTTGATTTCTTACGACCTGACCACCTTATCACTTATTAGCACTATTGATTGCTGCTGTGGAAATAAGGGGTCTTAGTCTGCTCAACAATGTGTGCATGTGTATGCTAGTGACTAATTTGCGTCCAATTATTGCAGTCAACTGCTTGCAGCTAGTGATAGAGTAATGGCACAGCTGATCAGGAGCACACTCACTCAATTAGATGGACACTTACAGCTGAATGAACACTCATTTTGAGAAGGAAAATCTGGCTCTGGTCTGACATATGCTCAAGCAAGGTGTAAAAAGGTGTCTAGAAAGCTTAGTTGTATGTTTGTGATTGCTGAATAAAGGCTTGTTGTGTGTGTCAAAAAGGTGATACAGTCAACCCTCGCAACAATTTTTAGTCAAACACTGGCAAACCAGGGATAAAGAATTGGCTTAGGCTGGAGGAGCACGGCCTAAATAAACAATGTCAACTTTATTACCAATCACACACAATATATTCTAGCATAGATCTAGCAACAAGGAAGCATAGCACAAGTTACATGTAGAAATAGACCCGCTAATCTTGACATATTTGCGACTGGCACCAGAGAATCATACAAGTCTGTTGGTTAGCCATCCAGTCACAACTAAAAGAAACCTATGAACCTGGACATGTTTTGGGTCATTTTTCTGCTCTAGCGTATATTTAGACTGGGAGAGTGCCCAACTAAAAGAGCTGTTGTGTGGCACAAACAGCATGACATCATGTGTTGGTGTGATTGTTTGCAAAAACTAGCATTGTATCCCAAAGTGTGTCAGGAGTTGTGTAGCTCAACCCTCGTTGAAGAAAAGCTTCAAATTGGAGTCCAGCATGTTTTTTTAGGTATAGAAAGGCAGTTTTTTATTCATATTAAACCTAAAAGGTTAGAACAAGGGTCAGTTGATGGATTTTAGGAACAGCCCAATGCTATCCTCAACATCTCCCACCGACTCACGATAGAAATGTATTGTTAAATCTATTTTTGAGTCCCTAGCTCTGTAGAAGTCATATTTTAACCCACCTAATCCAATCAAAAGTGACAAGGAAGTAGTTTTTAAGTGGATCGAGTCACTAGTGCCATCATCCAAAGGTCTGTATTGCAGAGGTGTGTGGCACAGCTGCAAGCATAGCTCTATTTGTTTTAGCAGCCAAGTAAAAAAGACTTACAGTCTCATGGTTGGGCACTGGTTTGTACTTCAAAGAGCGCAGAGCAAACTGCTCTAGGGAGCAGTCTTTGCTGCACCCAGAAATCTGATCAGTCAGGTCCATTAGTTCTTCGTTCTCTCTTCGATATAACATCTTAATTAAGTTTTGTCATTATGGCAAGCTATACGAAAACCCCATAAAATAGAAAAATTTGTCTAACTACTGGGTGTGGACAAAAAAGTGGTGCCGAGTGTTCATGGCAAGTTTCTGTTTGCCAGACCCTTTATTGGAGGAACACCCACCTTAATATAAGGAGTGTTGTCACCAGCTCTACGCCACAATTCAATGAGCACACAACTGGCATAGCCTAAAAGGAGTAGAGCTTTCAAAAGTGACCAGCATCTGGGTCTAGTCTCAAAATTCACCAGGGAAACCGTCCCTGTCCACATTTGTCTTGTTGAAGTCGAGCGTGGCGAACAAAGCCACAATTGTCATGTCATGCTGCAAACAAAACCAAGAGTATTTACAGAAGATGACAAGAGGAGATAAAACAAATAAAAATTACTGCTGAATGGACATGATATTTCAAGGGGTTGAGCCATCTGCACAAATTACTCGGCTTTTCTTTGGCAGATACCACATTTTGCTTGTCCATGCACTTTATCTTCTTCTGCATTCTGTCGATCATCTCAAACAAGAATTTCCCACCAAGAATTTTGGGTATTTCTTGTTTGAAGTCGATGCCAAACACTGGAGTCAGACCTGAAGAAAGGTATACCCTATTCTCTCTAATAGAACCACTCCCCCTAATTCAAAATCGTGTTTTTGGTATTGTGTTTTTGGCCTACTTTTCTCATACAAGTCTTAGGCAAGTTACCACCCAATTTATAGCTAAAACAATAAGCTACAATTTGAGTGGTAACTTGCTTGGGAGTTGTCTCCAAGGAGCAGGTTGAAAACACAATGCCAAAAACACGATTTTGAATTAGGGGGTGGTTCTATTAGAGAGAATACGGTATTCTCAGTATGATATGTTCTTCAGGAATCCGAATCTGAAAACAGAATTTCAAATAGTAACTTGGTTGTTGAGATATGACCTAAACCATGAAGGACTAGGATTTCAACCCAAGTTTACGGCTACTTTTGGTCATATCTCAACAACCAAGCCACTTTTTGAAATTCTGTTTTCAAATTTGGATTGATCAGGGCTTTTTGCTTGCTGGAGTGTTTCAAAATAAAAACAAATTCTTGCAAAACGATTAGTTGTATAAAAAAAGCTTCAGAAAAAAGTCCCAAAAATCATGTCTATGTGATAGGTCTCCCTTTGCAAATAGTTCTTTAGGGTTGTATACTGACAATTGGGCAGTGGCAGTTGCTTTGCATTGGCGGCAACAAGTATGGTTCTTTAAATGGATTAAGTCTGGAATTGTGTTTACCAATGCCGGAATTGAAGTTGACCAATTGGTTGTTGATCTCGTCCATTTGCTGAATAATTTCAGTGGCCCAGGCTACCGGTCTCATTCCATGAGATTTCTAAATAAAAAGTTGATCGGCAAGGTGGTGCTCAAGTAATCCTGTTTTCTGCATTGGTTATCCAACTTTTTCTTATTTTCCTCTATTTGCAGCGCCAGTCTTACCTCTATTTGAATAGTCTCCAACACCAGCCACAAATTAGCTAGAGCAATGTGCATGCCTGCGTATTCACTTATTCTTTGAACCAGTTCCTGAATTTATTGTCATAAACTGGGATAGTTTCATCAAACAAACATAGTTGGAATCATTCAGGGCCCTGAATTCTATCGATTTGGTAGTCAAATCAAACAACTCAAAGGTGCGTGGACAGGCTGCAGATCTGGCGTTGCCTACCTAAAACAGCCGAACAGTAACACCTTGCCCACCAAATACATCAGTTAATCCTACAGGATCTTTTTTAAATTCATAAGTGTGGATGGGCACGGGCACATAGCTAGGTGGCCACTCGGGAATGTCGGGGTAGTCCACTCCCCAAGTGGCGTTTGAGGACCACATGCCGACCATGTTGGCCAAGGCTGACTGAATGGTGCGGTTGGTGTCCGTACTGGTGATGTAGACCTCATTGCTGCGGTATTGCGGGCACATTAGTTTGTATTGGTCCACATATCTTTGCCTTAAGAACTGGCCTAGTCGCACATGTTCCGTCATTCCCCTCTGTAAAAGTAGAAAGTTTCTGTTTTGAGGCTAGACTTATTGGATCTCCTCTTCCCAAAATGGTCTACACTCATTTTTTTGCTTAGAAAGGGTGTTCTACCCGGCAGACCTGTTCCTTTTTATTATTTTTTTGGCTTTGTATTAATTTTCTAAGGTGAACCAAGTGAGGTATCTGAATGCCATATAAAAGCCAAAAAGGTAATTTATGTCTCAAGTATTTGTGTGTGCCAACCCCAAACCCTAGGCTTGGAGGTTATCATTGATTACCGTGGTCAATTGGCCAAATCCTTGAGGCCAAGCATCTTCCTGATAGGGATCTGTAGGAAAGGTACGGATCGGAGTTCTGTCGCCATGTCTCCAGATCTGCAAAATTTTCAACAAAAAGCAGACTAGCCCATAAACCCAATAAAACGCAGAACTAACCGCATGCACCATGACCAATTCATCTTTGGATGATGGTTGAGAGAGTGGCGTGGAAGATTGGACAGGTTGAGCTGGAGTGCTCTCACTCGTTGTGGCTGCCCACTCCACTGCAGTGGACATGGATGAGGGAGTGGACACAGGGGCGAACGACTGGCCCGGCAGATTGGCTTTGAGAAGGCAGGAAATCGGTTGCAGCATCCATCCAAACAAAAAACAGGACAAAAAGCAGCTAGTCCCACTAATTTTAGTTCTTCTGTGGGTTCCCTTTCCCACCAACATATTGCTCAGCCAAATACGCTCAACCCTATTCCCGAGCCAATCAATCCAGCCAACAGGGAAACAATAGATTAGCCCAGTTCTCATGCACTTCACTCCCACAAACCCCATACAAATGGACGCTGAAATAGGTGATTAATATGCAAATAAGGAAACTATCAGACAAATTTTTGAGTTTTTTGCAGAAATTATCGTTTTTAGTAAGGCTGTCAATTCGAGTACCCTTTTTCGGATAATTGGAACCGAAACCCGGTTTTTTTTGGGCTTCAGGTATTGGTTCGGGTACCCGAAAATTTCGATTCTGGTTTTTCGAAATTCTTGGTGAAATTTGGTTTTTTGGGTATCGACTCGGTTCGGATACCCGAAATTTTTGGGTACTTGACAACCCTCATTTTTAGAAATCAACTTAGCATATCTCCTCCCAGGCTCTACGTGAAATCCCCGTCAAATTATGTGTTTTTCCTGCCAAAATTTCTAAATTAGATTTACCGTATTTACTCTATTAAGCGGGCACCCTCTAATAAGCGGGCACCCTAGCTAATGAATTTGCAGCTCTTCTTGAGTCGTTTGAGATCTATCTCATTGTGTTTCCCAATAAAATTTGAATTATGATACCAGAAAAGGCCGAAAATTAAGCGGACCCCGTAGCAAAGGGTCGAAAAATAAGCGGGCATGCCCGCTTAATAGAGTAAATACGGTACTTGAGTAGGTTTTGAATGAGTTTTTCTAGTTTTTTTCAGTGTACAGCCCTAAATCTCTTCTTTCCAATAAAGTATCAACTCACTGGATGTTGATCGAAAAAGTTGAAGAAAAAAATCTTTGAAGGGAAATACCCCTTGCTTCATTCTGGAAACTTTTCCTTCAACTCTTTCCAACAACATTGACTTAGTAGATAGCTCATTGGAAAGAGGAGATCCAGGGCTACATGATGGAAACAAAAACGGAAAAGTTGATTAAAAAACTCCTGAGATGATCAAGTTTTAAAAATTTGACGAGAGATTTTAAATTGAGCCTTTTTTCCCAATTATAGCCCCCTCCAAAGCCCTACTCCCCTTTTCAGAAAACGTGTATGTTGCACTGTGTTTTGACACCTATTTTGTAGGTGACTCCCAGGCATGTTACGTACCAAAATGTAGCTAAGATTGTAAGCCATATGGAGATATGATACAATAGTGCCCTGTATCTTTTCTATGAGAAGCACCTAACTAATGGAAGAGCACTCCCTAGGGCTCGATTCCAAAACAACTACAATTTTCAACAACCTAATAGAATATTTGAGTCTCATCATTTAGCTATTTGCCAGACAAATTGCAAGAAAGCATGACAGAAAGGTGGAAAAAGTGTAGCCCACGTTCTTTCACTTCTGTGTTTTGGTTAAACCTTTGAGTTTCTAGAGCTAGAAGAAGTTTTACATCTAATCCCCAAGCCCATTTCAGCCGGTTAAATTTGTAATTTGAGGAAAACAAAATATTTGTTGAAGAGGCAACAACCCCAATCAATTTTCTATTGAGAAAGAGAGATTTAAGCAAGTACAAACTGTAGTTTTCTGAGATGTGGTGATTGAACCCCAAAGTGTGGGAGAGGAAAGACTGGAAAAACTCACCTCCTATGCTTAAGTCGACAGAAAAAGATACCGGAGAAGTCTTGCTCCTAACATAATCCTATTAAAAACTCGCTGTATAATGGCTGCAGCTAATAACGTGTCGTGCACAGCCCATATTTTGATCTTAGTAATTTGAAGAAAAAAAGAATTGCACGTAGATAAATAAAGGACCACAATTGCCAACTGGCTCCATTATTTCTCTCAGAACTTGTTGATTTTTGAAACTAATGTAGGCAGTCTTTGTTTTTTTCACTGCCTAGGAGCATGTTTTAGTTAAAAAAAACGCCATGGCGTTGATTTTAGAAGTTGTGTAACTCAGCTTACAAAAAACGACTAATTATTTTTTTTTTCGTGTCAAACAAGACCGTATTCTCGAAGGAAACAAAAATTATGAAGTTAAGATGGCCGAAGATGATCTTAGGCTAATTAGCTTAAAAAGTTCTGTCCGAGACAAATAATTTGGCAAGCCTGTAATTGAAAATAACTAACAAGTGAACACAAAAAGCCACATCTCAAGTGGTTTGGTTGTTTATTGTGAGCATTTCTCTTGGTGCTGAACAAGAAATGTGTTTGCCATTGTCAATTACAAAACAAATAGTATTTAGTTTTAAACTTTTGTGTGGTATCTAACAAAGGAGTAGTATCGAGCTGAAAGATCGATAGCAGGTTTAGGTTAGATGCGTTGCATGTATACAAGTCGCAATACTATCAGCAAAAATTTAGACCAATTCAACTTGGGCCAAAAACATGCCTTACTTTAAGGTTATTAGCTATTGTATATTTAAACATGAAGTTGAGATGGCCGAAGATGATCTTATCAACCAGCAAATCCTTCCTGATCATACTACTGTCAATGAGAATGATATCAGAAGTAGGTTTTCGGGGAACAATATTCATCTATTATAGCACAATGATTATTATTCCTTTTTAGAAATGTTTGCCTGCTTTGAAAGGAATTACGTTCGTCAGCCCAATAGCAGGGCAGCAGTGTATCCCGCTTCGTTGTGTTATGTTCACTCATGATGGATATGTTTTGCCGTGGTCCAATAGTAGTGTTGGAAATTGGAACAGGCAGTTCAATCAGTACTTCCACCATGACTCTCCTCCTCTTGCAGATTTTATTTTAAAGCTTCAAGTCGACAAAAAGAACAAACGCATGAAAAGATTGAAATGCTAGCTGATTTTCACCTGAGTATACATAGGCTACTAAGCTCCTTACTTTTAATAATTACCGGGTACTACTTCTTCCATAATACAATAGAATCCCCTCACCGTTAGCTTTTGCAAAGAGTCTAAAAAGGCATATGTTCTAGGATTTACTCAGAGGACTAGATTCGACAGCTGATGTCAATTACGCTGGTGGAAATGTTCTTCCTTACCAACAATTTTTGGTTAATATTGCTGCTGATTTCGAGGAATATTATAGAGCTTAGTTATGGATTTTTCCCCTTTGCTTTTATTATAGCCTATGTCTTGTTCAGTGTCGTTTGTTGAAAGTAAAATAAATTGGGATTTCTATAATACAGATATAAACCAATATAATGTCAAACAAATGCCTATATCGCTTGAGCTGAGGAACACGACCCTGAGCTTTTTTTCAGATGACTATTTCGAAAGAGAAAAGCTTCAAGTCCGACCGCCAAAAGTGTTATCAGTCTCGTGACGTCTATTTCAATTGCCTGGATAGCAGCGAGGAGTGTGCCGAGAAGTGCGTACAGCCCTACAATGACTTTTTCCGTGGTAATTAAAGGTATAGTAGAATCATGAAGTAGTGTCAACCCTCTTTTCTAGATTGCCC
>BBSZ01010983.1:2112-36547 GCA_000981365.1 Subanguina moxae | reverse complement strand
TTTGTGGCATTGTGTTTTTGACCTATGTTTTGCTGGTGTCTTCTGGGCATTTTATATACCAAAACGTAGCCTAGAATCTAAGCTAAATTTTGATATATAACATGCTCAGAAGACACCAGCAAAACATAGGTCAAAAACACAATGCCACAAACACATTTTTTTGAATTAGGGGTGCCAGTTTAACGAGGTTCGACTGTATAATAAAGATTTATTAGAAGATTTACGTTATTAGAGGAAATAGGATAGACCCAAAATGCTTACTTTGGTTGACCAGAAGAAGTACCAAGAAAAATATGGCTAGCTCCCGAATATTCATTTTGTAAATAGAAATGTGAAAAAGAGCAAATTTTTTTGCTTAAGAATACGAAAATTGAGCACAATAGTGGTGAAAAGCAGCAGATAGAAAAGAGGCAAAGAAAACTGGGATGACGATCCATAATACGTGGAGATGTATTCTTGTTCTAAACCAAGAGTATAAAAATATGCACTGACAGAGGTACGACGAAATAAATGTCCAACTTCAATATACATATGACCAAATTACTATCCAATTTTTATTGCTCTTTTGTTATTAGACGAGCAGCGGACCGATCCTCTTGGTTATCGATGTTCGGCCTAGATTTTATACAGAGCAGACTAAATTTGTACAAACACACAACCTGGTCTGTTTACGCACCTGCTCTTTGGTGCTCGTTTGTGGTTGGTGTTTGAAGAGCACCTTGCTGGTGTTAAAACTTTGAAAAAAATGCGCTCTTGGACAATACGCCATGTTAGAGGTGCCTAAAACCAGATGCGCTGATTGTGTTTTGACGGGCGATGATCGGTTGACTGTACACCATAATAACAGCCGATCGGTTCGCCGCGGCCACATGGTCACACTTTTTAAACTAATTTTGTCTCAAATAAAATTTTTTAATTTTGAAGTTCTCCGACAAATTATTCATATGCTCCGTCAAATATTTTAGACTTGATTATCTCAGCTGTTTTTAACAAAATTTTCCATCTTTTTTTTTTTTGAATGTGTAGCCCTGGATCTGTACTTTCTAACAAAGTATCATTCGACTCAATGTTGCTGGAAAAAGTTAGTGAACAAGGTCTTTTACGAGAATGGACCTTTGCTACATTCAAATACTTTTTTCTCTTGCTTTTTCCAACAAATATTTGAGTCAACTGATACAAAAAAAAACATTTTAGTCGAAAATGAAATTCCATTATTGAAAACACCGGATAACTAAAATTTTCAACCTAAGCCGGTAAAATGAAAAAGGTGACAGGTTCCACCGAGATTTGAACTCGGATCGCAGGATTCAAAGTCCTGAGTGCTAACCATTACACCATGGAACCACGCATCCACTTTTTCCCAAAAATATTATTTGATGTTGTCACAAAAACAACAAGGGCTTGTAAATCTGGCAGGGTTTGCATGCCTAATTACTTAGGAGCGGCGAGGTTGTAATACAGTAGTACCGAAATTTTTGGACGGAAAGACTATTTTAAAGGGGTGCAGGGCTGTATTGGGAGGGGAAAGGAAAAGAATAAGGCCACTTTTTAAAATGGCTACTCAACCATATTTTATTGGGAAGAAGGGCTGTATAGGGGAGGGAAAGGGACAAGGAAGGGGCTACTCTGTAAGAAAAAAAGAAGATCATGGACATAGTATCCCTTGCATGGGCCTACCGCATAAGACTCTCAAGCCCACTTAAGGGGACTTGGGAGTTAGAGATATAGATCTACAGGCACTTTTTGCCCTGCTTCAATAAGGGAGACGGGTGAATGGCCCTTCAAATCAGTGGTCGAGGGCGGGGGGACCGAGGTAAAATATTGCCTCTGAAGATCAACAGGGTCCTGACCTTTGACTGGTTTATGTTTTTATTGATTGCATAGCCGTGCATCTCCTTTATTTAATGAGGTATCAAGTGACTGGATGGTGTTGGAAAAAGTTACGGAAAACAGTCTTTGAAAACATTTATATATGCAGAAGCACATGAGTATATGTATGCAGCTGGGCAGTCCCATCTCCTCTTTGATTTGCCCACACATAAACAACATTCAAGGCATCCAGCGGTCCCAGCACGAAGGCTCACAAATTCATGTGATAAAAGGGAAAATTGCCTAGAACAAATAGACGTTTGTTCTTTTTTTCTCCCACCTCATTTGTTTTTGGTCGCATCCAGGAATTGGCCATATATATGCAACAACCTACATTTTAGGGTGTCACATTTATAGTTGCCACATAGTTTGCAAGTTTATTGTAAAGCGACAAGGATGGAAGCCAAAGACAAGGTAGAAGGAGGAGAAGAAGCCAAAAAGAAGGTTTCTCCTAGCACCATACATGAAGAAGGGTAGGCTAATTTCACTTACCAAACTTGGAGACATTTGACGCGTCTCCGGCCTTAGTGATTCGCCAGGGTTTACTTGGTCACCTAGTGAGAAAATATATAGTATACTAAAGTCTGTCTTAACCCTCAGCTGAAAATCAGAAGAGGGTACTCACGCCGTTCGGCTTCTCAAAAACTGGCTTTCTATGAGGAAAAGGATAGGAAATAACTTTCTTATCGTTAAATGCTTAGGTTAAATGCTTGGCTAAAACAACAGCGGAATCAAGCCAAAAAAGGGGAGGGGTTAAAGGGGAAGGTGATTATGGCATAAATGCCCAAAAGAGAAGATTTAAGCTAGAAGACGACAGCAAAGACAGAGAAAATAATACCCTAGTAGCTCTGAGGATTGGGAGGTGCTATACAGTCAAACCCGGATAAGCCGTCACCCTTAAATTCAAAAAAATGTGTTTGTGGCATTGTGTTTTTGACCTATGCTCTGCTAGTGTCTTCTGGGCATCTTGTATATCAAAATATAGCTTATATTCTAGGCTACGTTTTGGTATATAGCATGCCCAAAAAACACCAACAAAACATAGGGCAAAAACACAATGTCACAAACACTTTTTTTTTAATTTAGGGGTGTCGGCTTATCCAGGTTTGACTGTACCCTAGTAGCTCTGAGGATTGGGAGGTGTTATACCCTAGTAGCGCCAAAATTTACTTTGTATATTATAATTTCTATAAAAACCATTATAGTCACCATCAAGAAGGTCAAAAACGATCACATGAGACAGGAAGTGGGGTGGAAGGAGGTTGGCGAAAGTCCTACAACAAGTCAACCGACCGCCGCAAATCCACTGATTTATCCGGCTCCAAGTCCAACAATAAGTCGAAACACCAAAATGATGGGCCAAACCGCCAAAAGTCTGTGGAGCAGAGCACAGAGCAACCACAAAATGCGAAGGAGAAGCGACAAGCCTACTACAGGAACACAAGTGGTAGCAGACACCTCTCGCAGAGCATTGAGCAAAGGCCTGGTAATGGCAGGAACAACAACAAGGCTCGCTCAATGTCCATCAACCAGCCAAAGGCTGAGGAGCACGACATGGAAGAGACTGATAATGGCCACAAAAAGAGGTTGAACAGAGGCTCCACTACCTGTAAGACTTCAATTTGGACTGGCATAGGTTGGGGATCCAGTCGATATCCATGTACCAGAACCTTGGGCTGCTCTCCAGCTCTGGTTCCCAACCTTGGTCTTCAACCTTGATCCCCAACCTTGGTCCCCAAGCCTACGTCTATTTCTTTCCATCTATTTCAGCCAATGGGAAATCCGGTCGGATGGACTCCCACTCCATGAATTCTAATGGGGAGAGCTTTGACTATGATGACAGTAAGTTGTAAACCAATCTCTGCAACTTCTCAAGCCCACCATTTTCAGTGGAATTGGACGAGCCTTTCTCGGACTCGGATGAGGACAGTCCAAGACAGGTGCAAAAGCCGTGCCTGATCATACCCAAAGGCCGTATACGCACCTTGTCAGGCACAGTGCCCCCGGTTGGAATGGTAAGACTCTTGTTGTGGACTTTCTTTACATGTCTAAGCCTAAGTTTTCATAGTAAAGGCAATCTTTGTAGGCGCCCAAATGGGGTGGGCCAACCATGTGCTTGAGCTGCCTTCAATTCTTCAACTTGCCCGAGCAAATTGGCAAGTTTGCTGAGCATTTACTGCATGAACACCGCATAGTGGTGGAAGAGGTCGATTTAATTGTGGACCCCAAACGCTATATTGAGCACTGGAGACAGCGGTTTGCCAAGGAAGCTGTGGACAAAATCTTCCCCAAGAAGATACCTCAGGAAAATGACCCTTTGTTTGGCAAGGTAGACTACTACTATGAGATGAGTGAACGAATCCCTGAAGACTACAGGTAGGTTTCAGTATTAAAAATGGACCTTGATTCAATCCCTACTAGTCAGCCACCCTGTGCCTTAAAATGGCCATATTTCCTTTGTTCACCAAAAATTATTTTCTAACCAGACTTCGCCAACGACTAGCCATGCGTCGTCTGGAAGAGGCGTTGAGTTGTCAGCAGCGAGAGAGAGAAGAGGTCAATTTCTCCATGCAGTGCATATTCTGCAGGTATGTGGCCAGAGGCAACCGCTCCAAACTGATCCATCACTTGTACATGATACATCACTTGAATTTGGGCTCGCCCGACAACCTGGTCTTTGTCGCCGAATACATTGAACACCTGAAGGAGAAATTGCAGAGGTTGCTTTTAGCACTTTAATACACCCCCAGTTTAGTAGAAAATAGCAGTAAAGGCGTAACAATGTAGACAACAGACCAATTAACATTTGCAAAAGACTCAAAAAAAATAGGTTACCTATTATTCTCTCTAATAGAACCACACCCCCTAATTCAGAATCGTGTTTTTGGCATTGTGTTTTTGGCCTACTTTTTGGAGACAACTGAGTTGTCACAACTCCCCAGCAAGTTACCACTCAAAAACACAATGCCACAAACACATTTTTTGGTAAAAAACCGACGTTAATTATGCACCCAGCCAATATTATAGTGAATACGGTATATTAAGTGCTCTGTCCGCCTCAACCACATTTTGGCCAAACAAATTGGTTTAACCTGTTAAGCATTCAGAAACGAGTGCATCTACTGTGAGAAGACGTTCAGTGATCGCACAGTTCTAATGGACCACATGCGCAAGCGAAACCACCGTGAAGTCAACCCTAAAAACAATTATGTGAGTGGGGTTTTTAAGGTTGGAAAGAAACATACTCTTTTAGTACGACAAATTCTACATAATCAACTATCTGGAGTTGGGCAAACGGTGGTTGGACGTGCTGGCCGAAGACTTCGAAGACACCATGCCCACCTTTGTGGACTCTGATGACGAAGAAGAGGAGGAGGTTGTGCATCATAACAAACTTAATAGAAATAAACCTGGTTACTTTTTAGTCTTGGCATGAGTGGCAAGGTAAACCAGCTTTTCAGAGGCTTAGATATATGTAGGGTTGTCGGCTACCCCAACCGATAAAAAGCGGGTCCAATTACCCGAAGACGGGTCTCCGAACCGACAGCTCTAGATATATTTATTCACAAAAATGTAGGAGGGCATAGGGTGTCTGATGCAGTACAGTCAAACCTCTCTTAGCCATGTGTCTGCACAGACTGGGTCGGTCCGCTACCTTATTTGAATAAGGATAAAGAAGCTGCCTCCCATAATTTTTGTTTAGAAAAAGTTGGGTGCTTGAAAGTCGCAGGCATACAACTAAGCCTTAGGCTTAGAATAAACCAGATATGTTAGCCGTGAACCAGTGAAGCAGGATATACCCTGGGTCTCGGCTAACCTCCGCTGGTGAGTAATCTTCTCTCTTGCTCTGATTTTCAGTCTTGGATCAAGGGAAGGCTGGACCCGGAACAAGAGAGAAGATTCCCAAAGGCCAGACCTAGAAGACTAAAGCTAGAACAGGAGAGAGCGAGAATTTTTAATCCAAAGCTAGACATATAACGAAAGAGAAGATTACTTTTAGGCTTAGGGTGGGGCACGAGTTGATTCTAAGTACCTCACCATTCCCATAATGGGAAATGGGAAGTAATTAGAGTCCATCAGGCTCAAATCTTGGTTGGTGAGCAAGCCTACTTCCTCGCCAAAATTCTGTCTGGTTTTAGAAGATAATGCAGACGAAGACCAATTACGAGCCGTATGCCTTTACTGTGACCAGAGTAGTGAGCAAATAGAAGAGCTGTTGGAGCATATCAAAGAAATTCACACTTTCGACCTGCTGGCCTACATCCAACAAGAGGAGCTGGACGTGTACGGCAGAATGAAGTTTGTGAATTTTATTCGCAAGCAAACCTTCAACAGCCCCCAGTTCCGCAATCGAAGTCGGAATAGTGGGGAGAAAGAGGGGGAGGAGGGAGACAACTCCTCCAAAACCAGCATTAGCACACCCCAGAGCCCATCAGCGGTGGTGGTGCCGGAGCGTAGCCAGTGGGACATGGAGGACAATTTGGTGCCCATGTTTGGCAATGATCATTTCCCCTGGATGCTCGAGTCTTTTCTGGAAGGCAAACAGGGCAGTGGAGAAGGAGCTTTGGACGGCTTGTTGGGAGCTGTTCGGAAGAGCAGATCAGTCGACAATGGAGAGCTGGACAACGAACAAAAGGAAGTGGTTGTCAAGGCTTGTCTGCAAGACTCTAAAAACAACACCATTGAAGGGGTCAGTTGGAGAGCATTTATAAACAGTCCGAGCTTTGGATAAATAGTATGTAAAATATGGACATAAAACGATTACAACAGGTCTTGCTACCCACTGGCCACTACCCAATCAAAGTACCCAGATTTTGTAGGACAGTAGGTAGCCTGTTTTTTTGGAGAGTGGCCAGTTTTAGATGATTTCTGAAAATTTTAATAAAAGTCCTAGATTTTATAGGAATATCTTTATTCTGAGACACCCCACTAGGTAAAAGGACCATCCAGTCAGTTTCCACACCTCTCCGAGCTTTTTGAGACGACTGACAACGGTTGAGTGGTCGACATCGAAGTCTTCAGCCAGCATTCGTGTTGTCAGGCTTTCGTCCTCTTCAACCGCTGCCAAAAGTGCCTGATCATCAAAATCCGTTGGCCGACCTCTTCCTGCCTTATCCTCCAAGCTGGTATCACCTGATTTGAAGTGGGCAAACCACTCCTGACATTGCCTCTCGCTGATTGTTCCTTCGCCAAAAAGTTCATTGAGATCGCGAAATGACTTATGTCGTTGCCTTCCATCCTTTCTCGAAATTGTACAGCATAATATGACGCATATGAATATGTTTTTCGACACGCATTTTTACAAACTAAATAGAGAAGATAAAATAGAGAACTCAATATAAAAAAAGGGACAAACATAGGCGTAAACTCGACCTGGACTCAGATCAAATGATATTTGTAGAATTTTTGCTCGGATCCCTTCAAAAATATTCAACAAGACAGAGGTTTCAGGTGGTTGCTGAAGACTTTCCTCAATTAACTGAAAGCTGTTTGGCGGAGCAGGAGATGTACAAGTCTCTTCGCTAAATTTTCTTACAACCAGCCAGACAAAAGATGTTACCACAATTGTTGCTTCTTGAGTAAATTTCTAGCTGTTTTTATCACATCTATATACAGTCAACACCATTTTATCAGCAGAGATTGACATGCACAACTTTTTCGTCAAGCAAGCACATTCCTACCTAAAAAAAGGGAATCTGTTTAGCTCTAATAATTGAAGACATAACTCCATCCAGATTATCGCATAACCTCTATTAATCCTCTCCCCTCTCTCGTCACCACGGTCGGTGGTCAACCATTTTTTACGGTTCAACCACCCGACAATTGGGTGGTGACACCATACTCAAAAATATAGCCCTGAATCTCAGCTACATTTTTGAGTCTGGTGTCAGCACCCAGTTGTGGGGTGGTTCAGCCGTAAAAAATGGTTGACCATTTTTTACGTCGTGACGAGAGAGGGGGAGGATCAATAGAGGTTATACGGTAGTCCTAATTACTTCATGTCTATCGTCGAAGATGGTGTGTGTGTATCTTTCTGGGGTAAAGAAAATATCCAAATCTGCGATTGAAAAAATTTTGCTGTAGATTTGGGCTAGGGGAAACTCGGCCAAAACGAAGTTTTTCCAACCCATTTTAGGTTTAAAGACTAGCTTACTTGATTCTTCTCTCTATCTTATCCAACAAATATTATAGATACAGTGGAACCTCTCGACTGTACACCCTAATTTACACCAAATTTTGTTATTCTGAGGCATCCCAGTAAGCAAAAAAGCCTGAGGAATCCGAATCTGAAAACAGAATTTTAAGAAGAGGCTTGGATGCTCAGATATGATCAAAACTGAGAGAAAAGAGGATAAAAACTAAGTTTGCGGCTGGCCTTCCTTTGGCCAGGTTTCCCCTCGCCTAAATTTTGTAGTAATTTTGTTGCACTTGTGTATCTTTTCATTACCCTCTTTGTCGTGTTGATATTTTTTGTTTTTAATAAAGTTATTGCTAAATGATCGAAACTGATTAGTCTTCAAACAGAAAATGGCACTTTTACTGTTTGTACCCCCCCCCCCCTATTTTTTGAAAAGTGAGCCCAGATCAGGTCCCGTCTATAATACTACTGGATTATAGAAGAGTTTCAAAAATTTTGGCAGTTTTTAGAATTGCTTTCGCAACATTTTTGCCATTCTGGATCTTTTAAACAACCATCTTAAAGAGGTCATAAAGGTGGTCTGTGGTTTCTGCAGTGTATCACGTGCGGTTCCATGGTGTAATGGTTAGCACTCAGGACTTTGAATCCTGCGATCCGAGTTCAAATCTCGGTGGAACCTGACATGTTTTTTATATACATGCCTAGGATTGAGATGTAGGCTGTGTGAAGTGGTCAGCTCGCCACTTTGCTTTTTCTTCAAAATTTCAGTAAAAGTACTCATTTGAAGATTTTAACTGTAGGTGTAGCTTTTGGCGTAGTTTAGGTGTGGATCCCTTGGTTCTCTTTCGCATCGCCCAAATGCTGTCTACTGCAACCATGCGGGTGGATGCCATACTGGGCAGGAGGATTTTTAGAGATAAAGAGCAATGATTCTGCTGGCTGCTTGACTGAACTTCACGACAAATTGGCTGATGGACTTTCTCTGGACAAAGACCAGTGTGATCTTAAGGAAGCGACCTCTGTCTCAATATTCTCTTTTATTAGTCTCGTCTAACCTGCCTAATTGATGTTATAGCTTAGATTTTTTTAACCCCTAATTTCTATTGTACCTTTGATATTCTCATGTATAGAAAGTGTGACGATTGCATTGTAATCTTTGGACACCAAAAATAAACAGCCTGAAGAGTAAAGTTTGGTTGAAAATTGTGAAAATGTCGTTCTGAGTAATTCTGAGCCGGGGAGAACAGCATGCGTAGCAGAGCTTTCTTTACGTGGCAGGCCCCAGCAAACAAAGCCATTATCAAGGTCTAAAAGATTGGTCTAAAAGGCTAAGCCTGTTCGTTCAAGGTGTTCGTTAAAGGTCAAAGAGCTACCGTATTATGAACAACTTTGCGCCGGAGCTCTATACCAAACTATAGCCCAAAAAGTTGGTGCTGCTTGCAGCCTGCCTTTAGTAATCTTTCCCTTATCCCATGACCACTCAATTCTCTGCTCCAGCAAAGAGCTATAATGATGCATACACAATATGATTGTGGTTCTCCCAAATTAAGATGACTGGAGAAAGCAATAACTTTCTTCTGTACCCACCTCTTCCAGCTGAGTATTTGAGAGGGAGAGTAAAAACCTCTCTGTCCCATTTCCCAATGACCGAACAAAAAGGAAATAGAGAAGAAGGGAATGAGTAGATAGCCACTGGCGATCTCTCCACCAGCTTGTACATGAACAACCAAAAAAGTTCCATATTATATGCGCACTTCAAACCCCTTGGTGGATGGTTGTTAGCCTGACCAACTTACGCACTAATTACTGTGCTATTGCAGGCTGCTCAATCGATGTGTTCCTGTTCGATGTTCTCATTGACTGCGGTCAACAATACCCTCCATCATTCTGAAGCTGCTTTGTATTGCGATGGCTTAAGCCTTTTTCTTGGACTCTTGTCGAAAGAGGACTTGTTGGCTGGCTTCTCGGCATACTCCTTTCTTATTGTAACAGGTGCGACAAAAGTTCTCGATGGATTTTCAAAGGCTGATCTTCTACTAGCATTGTTGTTACATTTCTAAAAACTTAGTACCATTCGATAGCCCTGAGTCTCCTCTTTCAAATGACATATCACAAGTTTATTTCACTCAACAAAATGACCACCATTTGCATCAATACATCTTCGCAGTCTTTTTGGAAAGTTGTCGATGGCTTTCTGAATCATTTCTTGTGGACTAGCGTCCCATTCCCTCAGGGAATTTCCCTGTCGTTAAGCAGAGGGCCTTCAGAAGTCTTGCTGGACTTCATTTTAAAAACTTCTTAAATGATTCTTCAAACTGACATACCCGAAATCCCAAGCTCGATAGCCAATTTTCTAGTGGAGTCAGATTTTAACAAATTCTGTCAGCAATCAATTCGATGTTCTCCTCCGCCATAGCAGTCACTGGACGCCCGCTTCTTGGTCTGTCTTCGTTGCTGCCCGTCTCGTCAAATCGTTTGATGGAAGTTGAGACAGTTTACTGAGAAGAGTTCATCATACGAGCGATTTCCATCACCTTGTAGCCTTGCTGGTGGAGCCTCACAATTCCGGCACCTAGTTCAGCCATGTTCAATAAACTTTTTGACAAATAGTATACCATTAGAGAGAGGAGATCCAGGGCTACAAAATGGTCTCAACAGATATAAGATATGGTTCCTAAATTGATAAAAGATAAAGCTGTGAAAATCCTTTTGTTACACCCGTCAAAACTTTAAAAAAAATTTGTATGGAGTGGTCCTCCTACCCAGTTTTGCCCATGATCCTCTCCTCTCAAGAAGACAAGTGGATTTTGTGTATTTGTCACACATTCTGTGTCTAGCTCCACTATGTGTGTGGGTGGATGGGTGGTTTGGATTGAGACACGGATACGTTCAGCAATCCCACTTTCGCCTCCCACAATCCAAAAAAGTGGGTGTTCTTAAGCAAACCACAAAAAGAAGAGGAAGAAGAGCATTCTTGTATTTTTGTGGTTGGAGTGGATGACCATCATTCTCCTTTCCCTTTCTCCTGAATAGTCCTTTGTTGTTGAGACCATTATCTGGGGATAATTAATTGAATTAGCAACAATGTAGCTGCTTCTCTCTTCCCCCCCACGATAAATACTAACTTGTTGTGTGAAGGTCAATTCCACAGCAAAATTGAAAAGGAAGACGCCATTCAAGCTGTTTCTTTATATGCATGCTGATTTTTGCAGCTGTAGCAAAACCTTCATTTCTCATCCTCTTCTATAATAAACCATTTTGGAGCTCTTTGACTTTTTTCCACACCGCATACCATATTTTTGCTTTTGGAGTAAAATGCCTACAAAAACGCAGGTCCCCAATATAAACATAGCGCAGAATTTATGGGCATGCTTCAATGATCCAACCAACCGCTGGATATAGGGGCTTTCTATCTATAGCTATCTACAGTGGTTATGTCTCAGCTTCCTGAATTTCCAAAAAAAAATTCTGTTTGCACCATTCAAAAGCCCTACTGATCGTGCACGAGTGGCACCTCAGTATAGTTTTTCATGTATTTCCGTATTTCCTCTAATAAACGCCGCCCCTATGGATCGAGCTTTTTGGGATGCTCTTATATCGAGAGTCGACTGTATTTAATTCAAGGGTTTATTTATTCTTTTAGTTCAATTGTAAATTACACTGCAACCTGGGCAACATGACTCCCATTAATTTTACAGCACTTGGGTTCACTTAGCTTCTTTGTCTATTTTTCGGCAATTTGTTCTAATTTTTTTTAAAGTGTAGCCCTGGATATATTCTTTTTAATGAGATATCAGTTGGAGAAATAAGTCTTTTAATGAAGCAAAGGGCATTTTGCTTCAAAAACATTTTTCTTCACCTTCTTTCAACCACATTGATTCAGTTGATACTGTATTGGAAAGCACAGATCCAGTGCTACACTTTGAAAAAAAAATACCGTATTCCCTGTAATAAATGCCCCTCCCCCTAAATTCAAAAAAATGTGTTTGTTGCATTGTGTTTTTGACACCAATTTTCTTAGTGACTGCAAGACATGTTACATACCAAAATGTAGCTTAAAATCTAGGATATGTTTTGGTATATAACATGTCTTGGAGCGATCAAGAAAATTGGTGTCAAAAACACAATGCCACAAACACATTTTTTTGAATTAAAGGAGGGCGTTTATTACAGGAAATACGATAGAAGAAATTGTTGAAAAACAGCTGAAACAATGAAGTTTAAAAGCTTTAATGGGGGACATCAATTTGAGCCATTATGAAGAGAAGGTTGGCTGTTGCATGTAATTTTTATAGACACTTGTGTGGATGGACTTTAGACCAGTGGTCGTGCTACTAACCGGCTTTAGCGTTGACTATACACATTGTGACTCACAAAAATGTGGATCATATGCCTGATAATATCCAAATTTTTAGACATCCACTAAGGAGCTATTGAATGTCTGTGTTTTCTCGGGCCATGCTGCTTCATAGATTTGGACTAGCTCTTGTCAGCGTTGTCCTTCTGCTGAATACTGTTTTGGCACAAGAAGGAAATGAAAATTGCTACATAAACGACTCCGGCTTTACTTGTTGCTCCAAATCTCTGGGTTTGCAGCAACAAAAAAAATTCTCAATTGAAATGAGTCACTTTAGAAAACGCAATGAAGTCTGCCATGTCGGGCAGAGATCTACTCTCATCCGCCGACAGCATCCAAAAAATGGCGGAAAGCACACTGGGCGGAAAGTTTGAAACTGTAGTGGCAATGGATGACTTCGCATACAAGTCCCACTTCAAAGATGGAAAGACATGTAAGGTGGAGAAGGATGGACAATACGCTCTGGCTTGGCAGCCCTAGAGGCACTACCCTTTCTGTAGACTTTGCCATCTTTGTTCTCAATAAATTATGTGTTTTGATCTGGTTTTAAGAGGAGCTTTTTATGAAAACATAAAACATAAATTTTACAATTTACTGCCACTATCAACAAACTATTTCACTCAACAAAGTGACCACCGTTTGCATCAATACAGTCGCGAAGTTTTTCTGGAAAGTTGTCGATGGCTTTCTGCATCATGCATTGTGGATCTGCATCCTATCCCTTCAGACCAGAGAAGCATTTAGAGCAGCGATTGACTTGTGGGACTTGGAGCACGCTTTCGACTGTAGACAATTCTTGAATTAAATACAGTCGACTTTCGGTATAAGAGTAACCTAAAAAGTTTGATCAACAGCTGGGCCCGACCATTTTTCCCAGCTCATTAAATTCTGCAAAGTTGTCGGCCAGCTGAAATTTTCGAACGGTCGAGCCGAAAAATAAGAATTACCCAATAGACATCATATCGTATTCTTGCATAATGTGCTCTTTACTTCTGCTCAGCATTATAGAGCAGGAGCAGAAAACATTTATTTGTCGTCCTTATATTTACAAAAAAATGAGAAAGGGGTAACGAGTTATTAAATGTCTGCAGCCACAAGCTGAATAACCTAACATGCAGTTACAAGCTAGAATATTAGGTTATAAAATGATGCTAAGCCAACAATCTCAGCAAACAAACAATTGCAAGATCTCGGCAGAGCATAAATTCAATAGAGAAACAGAAACAAGGCGATCAATAACCAACAGATAGGTAGACGCTCGTCAACAATCAGAGTCTATGGATATAACTACGAGGCGATATTTAACTTTGCTTTTTCTCCTGTCTTCATTTCATCAATGTTCTCATCATCACTGTCATCGCTTTCATCGTAGTCCACAAGAGATATACCCTAGAAAAACAAAATTTAGATGCCATGACATATGACAGCTAGTTACCCTTTTCAGCATAATCGGGTTATCTGACTTCTTTTCACTACTAAACAACATCGTCGTACTAATCGATGCTGCAGCTATCGTCGGACGCGTAGGTGAAGATGCTGGTGACGATGAAGGTGATGAAGACTTAGGCGGAGAAGATGATGACGAAGAGACCACATGCTCTTCTTCTTCTTCTGCTTTCGTCGTAGTGCTTCCCACAGTTCTAGATAACCTCTGATTAAGCGTTTGCATATGTTGTTGTTGCATTTGAGGTTGTTGACCCATTCTTATAACTATTTTGGAAATACGGTTTGACGGAGTTGACGAGATAGGAGGAGTAATGTTGCCGCCGAAAACTGATCCCATTCCATCATCATCACTGGCTACAATAAAAAAATATTATCCAGTGCCTTCCCAAAATATTTAGCAGTTTAGAAATTTACTAACCTTTTCTCTTCCTACCCAATGAGGGGAATAGCGGTTCAACACCCGACTTTCGCTGCGGAAGATTTTCACCATCGACCTCAGAACTTGATTTGTTTGCGAACGGATGGCTACTATCTGCTGATCCGTTGGTTTCCCTCTTACAACCATCCGCTCCTGACTTGTACCAGTTCTAAAAACCAATTAAAAAATAGAAACTGGCTAATTCTCATCACGCATTTGTTTGGCTTATGCTGTCTTACAGTTTCCCTCGCAGTACCCAACATAGAAGCCTCCAAGTTGTGCCCATACCTCCACGACACAAAGTCGCAAAGCCAATTTAAAGTGATTTAACGCAGTCGAACCTCTCTATAACGATAACTCCAAAAAATTCGATCCACAGCTGGGTACCACCATTTTTTTTATTTAATTTTTGACATCTTTAGTCAATTTTGTTATTGATGTCTCTAAGGCAAAAAGGATTCTAAAGTTGCCACTCGTTTCTAAAAACTTAACAATTTCGCTTTAAAAAACACAGACCTGTCTATAACAATTACCTTTTTCGAAAAAGGGTGATTTTTATAGAGAGGTCAGACTGTAATTTGTTTTATAGCTTTCGTATCGTGAAAGTATGGGGGCAACTTCACAAAACTTACGTCGTCATCATCTTTGGCAAAGAAGATCTCATCGTTATCACATTCTTTTTCCTTCATCCACTGGAGATTTGTTACTTGAGGAGAGTCTTCAAATGGGGCCTTTAAAGGAAGGGATTGAATATATTTGATCAAATTTTTTGAAAGAGTGATGACCTCCCTCCTTTTCGGCAATTTCTCATCTTCTTTATTATTTTTGCCGAATTCGAACTGATCAACGCGTGTTTTCATCAAAGAGAAGGTTCGCACATACGTAATCGTGCCGAAAGTGCCCCAGTAATTTTCTACCACGTATTCCATCAGAGGGCGAAACTCTTCCTGAAAAAGCAAGTTGGTGAAAAATCACTGGAACCGGCAAGCACATACCGTTCGGATAAATTCAAAGAACTCAATTAGTGCGCTGTTGAGCAAATTGTACCTTGGACCATTTTCACTAAAGCATTCAACAATTTGATCAAGTACTTTCTTGTCACGTATGTAGCGGAAATAGAGTTCGTCCTTTAGTCCCAAGATCCGACGGCACATCCGAAGAGCAGCTGAAAAACATTTACGGTAAAGGATGATTACTAATGAAAAAATTGTTTACATAGTGCTAGGAAATGATGGCGACTTTTGAGATAGACTAGAACAGATCGAAGCAAATTTCTTTGCACAGTGTAGGTCCTCATACTGTAGTTGTGATGCTCGACAAAAAAGCAAAAGAGATCAACAACCAAAGTGAGTCGATTGGCTGTGTAGTAGTCATCTAAAAGACCGAATAATAGCCACTTGAAACTAAATCCAGTAAGTGCAACCTCTTATCGGCGATCCATCTTTTGCGTTTTCTGCTATAGGCTTGCACAAAGAATACATGGCTCTCTTGTAAAACATAGGTAGGAAGTCTGTTTTATCCCCTTTCTAAATTAAGCAAAATTATTTGGCCGGAAATCAAAAAAGCTTAATAAAGCTTACTGCCACAATGCTTTCAGGGTCGAGCAAAATCCTCAGGGCCTGTGACATCTGATTAGCCGCCGTCTGCTCTGGATCTCTGTCGCTTAGCATATGGTTGATAAGCTTATTAATAAGCAAATCATCCTAAAAAATGTGAGGCATCCTTACTATTGGACGCGTGTGAGAAATACAACGTACGTTTCTCGTTTCAGGAATAACTCTGAACTGCTTTACTAGGTAGTCGCGAAATATTTGTGGACTAAAATCAACTATCATCGTCAGGAGCTCAACTGTCGCTGCCCGAGTAGAACTAAGAGAGCTTGTGATGCATGGATCGATCGTGGCCAGCACGTCATTCGCCATTAATGCCTAAAGTTTCTAAGACTTCAACAACAGTTACACATCTTAGAACAATGGTACCTTGAAAAACTGATCACGTCCCTGCGGCCCCGATGGTTGCAAAGAATGCGCAAACGAGCAAAACTCCTTCAAGAACTTTGTCAGATCCCGCTGACGCATTGCTGATATTGAAGGATCACGCAGCTCTTCGAACAGTTGCTTCATCAATTGCTTATCATTCTAAAAAGGCGTTAACAAAGTGGTACAAGTTTGAGTACCCACCAGTAATGAGTTCACAATCTCTGCACGATTAAAAAAAAGATGACTGGTCAGCACGGTCAGGAGATTTTCTTCAAACAAAGACGGTGCTGGCAAGCAAACATCCTAAGAATAAAATATTTTACATTTTTTACGAAAAAAGGCTCCTTACCTGTACATACTGAACCCGATATGTTTGGTGAATTTTGGCCTTTAAATCATCCGAAACAATTGGTAATACTTCTCGAAACTTTGACTTCTGCCACAAAAATTCACGATGCTTCCTTGGCTCAGCAAACGAAGGATCATATTCTAGCATACCAACGATATCACTGAAAACAGTGGACTCGAAGGAATATCTACGAAATATGTGACAACTTACCGGAAGTACTTTTCATCCAGCAAATCGTTCAGCAAGGCGTTGCTGTTAAGCAGGAATAAATTCTTGGCAATAGAGTAGAACAAACGAAGGCATTCGACGTTATCCAAGTCTTCACACATCGAGAACAGCTCACATAATTTCTCAATATACCTGAAACATAAAGGAGTAAATAAGGTGCATGCAACAACATTCCAAAAGTAACTAACCCGTTTTGCTGAATTGAATTGGCCACCTTTTCGCGTTGCGTCGTCGCAAACATACTACTTGATAACATTGATTCAATCTCATTCAAGTGTTGAAGAGTGCACGGAGGAAGAGAAACACTGGAAGCACACACTGATGTAGATACGCCAGATATGCTGGAATCGCTTGGCTCCTGCTCTTCTCCGTCATTATCTTCCTGTAAATATAAAATTTTATAAAAAGAACATGGTTTATAATAGAGAAGCTTTTCACCTCGGCATCGGGATCCTTGCCCTGAATTCTGCATATCTTATCCCAAATTTCTGTACAGCCAGCCTTTTCTTGAAAGCTGAGCGCCAAATCACAGGTGTCCGACTCCGACCATACGATGAGAGTACCCTGTTGCTTCTGGTATATAGTATCTACAACAATTCTTGACTCAAGCACATTTTTCTCTGTAGCTTCTAATCGAACGATAATGCAGAATGAGCCAGGATAATCGGGAGAAGGCACACAAGCAACATGTCCAGTTCCTCTGTCGTCCCACACGCGTTGATCACATAAGACATAAAGCTTGACTCGATTATGCGCATCCTAAAAGGAGTGCGGTTATAACTTAGAAAACAGGGTAAAAATTTACCCGAATAAATTCGATTCCATCCAGCCCCGCTTTTGGTTTCTCACCTTCTTCCTCATCAGGCTGTGGTGAAAGCTAAGTTAAACAATTACTGTCAAAGCTCAGTTTGACAAAATTAAAAGATTTTGACGTAACACAGAATCCGAAAAACCATTGCTCGCTTCTTCCTTTATAAAAGACATCGTTAAAGTGCGTATTGGTTTTTTGACAACAATACTCTTGGATTTTTACAAAACCAACGGCCAATTCGAAATCCTTGCAATTTTTGTCTAATGGACAACAGTACCAGAATGGGCAAAAGACGTCCAAAAATTGGGTTGTAAAAATGGTCCAATCAAGTGGTAGGTTAATAAAAAATGATATCCGACCCAGTGATTTAGTGGTATTTGTAGCTTCGCTAGACTGAGCTTCGTCTGCATAGACTTTTCAAAAGGAAATATTGATTTAAGAGACTCACTTCTGTTGCTGCCGGCTTGCAACTTTCCGATTTCACCGCGGATTCCGATATGTCGTTGCTGCTACACGGCGTAATTTCCGCACTGCTATGCTTCATAATTTACCTGAAAAGCAAAAAAACTACTCGTAAAACGTGGTAGAAGATGAAAGCGTCACGAATCAAATGAGGAAGAGTCAAGTGGAAAGGACTTTTTGAGCAGTGAAACTAATGGAAGTGTTTCAAAAAGACATTTCGAAAAATTGCTGTGTCTCCAATCTATTTGACTGTACTGTATTATACCCCCCCCCCCCCCCCAATGTAACTGCCAAAAAATACGTGCACCATCTCCCCTAACCTATTTTAATACCATACAAACAGCAAAGCGAGTCGCTTTGGGCCGGTCCTTTGCGCTTAAGACAAATTCTTCTGCAATCCATTTGTGCAAATTTTTCGCCCTTTTACCATGTTTTTCTCACTAAACTATGGCAAAAAAAGCCTGAAATACATTTATTTCTCCAGAATATTGCTCGGAAGTGCTGAAGTGATCGAAAGAGGTGATAGTCTTATGGAGCAATATCTGGTGAGCATGGAGGATGAGGTAGTACTTCCCAGCCGATAACTGTCCGAGAAACAAATATAAAAAACAATGGTGCGAATTGAACCTGTGAACAAAAATCATAGGACTTGTGACGCAACCCAATATAATGCTTATTCGGCTAACCTCCTCGTTTAGCGCCAAGATTTTCATTAGTGCAAAGATGAGAAAGAAGGAAGCTCAAAATGTGCGCCCAAGCAAAACCTCGAATGAAAAGCAAACAAACAGGAAAGCAAATGGAACCGAACTGATTGGCGAAGTGCTTAAAATTTACTGTATTTGCGCCTTTTTCAAACCAATTTATTGCTTAGCCGCTACACGGCGTCTTGCTGGTCGCTCCGCATTCCGCCTTTCGCGCACTTTAAGACTTAATGGCCGCGGCTTTCGAAGAGATAGTCCCCAAGATGGTTTAGGCGGCTTCGAGATGGGTTTGGGTAGCCTTTGGGCTATTTAGTGTTTTTTGTTTCAGGACTTGTGCTAGTTTCTAAAGGTTTTATAGGCTTTTCATTAGTTTTAGGGCTCGTTTTGGTGCTCTCCAGCTGGTTTACCTACACTGGTTTACTTTAGCTGGTTTACTTTAGGTTCTTTGAACAAGGTTTCGAGCAGCTTAGGTAGTTTGCGAGATTTGGCTATTTTGGAAACTTTAAGGATATTTGAGTGGTTTTTGATAGTGTGACTGCTTTAGTTTAGATGATCTAAGTGGTTAAGGTGGTTTTTAGGTTAAGATTTTTGATGACTAATGCTAGATTATGTGCGAGGACTGCCTAGGTGGAAGTGATGCGGCATTACCGCAGTGATGCCTTCTAGACCCAATTATTATAGCGTCATATTATGTGTGTGTATCTGTATGAAAAGACTGATTACGGTATATTCTTGGCGTCATCTTTTATTTGTGTTTAGACCAATTGACGCAATAACTATGCTGCTCTATCCCTAACTTGCCTTTACTGACCTTAACTAAAACCCATTCACCCCAACTTGTATTCACTTGCCGGAGCACAACTACGAAAAGTGGGGTATGGTTATAGAGTAAGTAAGGACAAGTTAGTAGGAATTGGGAAGCACCCACTGGGTAAATACTATTTACTAAATAGGGATACATTTCAGGTACATGCTTTAATTTATGCTTTCATTAATGCTTTCAACACAAAACTACTTTTGTCCCAACCGGAATTCGGTGTTTTGCTTGCGCTCAATAATTGCGCCAATTCTAAGTACTCAGATGTTTTGAAATACTTTGTGTCTTATGATATGCTTCGCTCTTTCCCTGTTTTTTCATACGCGAATAGTGATTAATTATTTTGTAAACTTACTTGTTTTAGATTCTTCTGTCCTTTAGTTTTCTAGTTTAAGGTACCTTTTGACATCAACACATTTTCAGTTTATTCTCTTTTGGAATAAATCAGTCATGCGTCGTATTTTCGGTTCCGGTCAGCCAAAAGCGCCTCCGCCCAATTTGAGTGATGCCATTGCAACCATTGATGGACGTGGAGAAACTATGGAAAAGAAGATTGGCAAACTGGATAGTGAATTGGTAAAGCTTCGTGATCAGATGAAGAAGATGCGAGAGGGGCCTGCCAAGAACATGGTTAAACAAAAGGCTCTAAGGTAGATGTTGTTTTTTTGGATGGTTTGTTCAAAGAAGTGACGTATCGGCTTCTTTTTGCAGGATTATGAAACAAAAAAAGATGTATGAAAACCAAAAAGAACAGCTCGACAATCAGTCGTTTAACATGGAGCAAAGCAACTTTGCTATTCAGGGTATGAAGGACAACCAAGTATGTATATTTAAAAACCTGAAGATTCATCTGATGTAAAATATAATGCGATGCCACACAACAGTAATAACTTTTTTATAAAATTACTTGAAGCGTTATAATGCGCGCCATGTCTTCCCCCGGTAATTATATTGGGCTGTAATGGTTAAAAATGGGCTGAAACCTTTAAAAAATGGGCTGAATTGTTCACTAGAGGCGAACTTTGTATTCAGCCCGGCAGAGTGAGAAGCTGACCTATGAAGAGTTTTTGTTCGTAGCTTTGCCACAAAGCTCGCTTTGCTTAGATCATATTTTCTTCTGCTGGTTTGTCAGTATTTTGTTTTCAAAGATATTGTACGGCGGTTGAAAATGGGATATTGGAGACATTTTTGGCACTAGAGCCAGAACAAAAAGTTATTGTCCACATTTTTCGAAACAACCTGTTAGAACACATGAAAACATGTGCATAGAGTCTGGCACTGTAATTTACTGAAATTAAGATTACTGTGGCAGCCATGAAGGCCGGCTTAAAGACCATGCAGACTGAGTATAAGAAGATGGACATCAACAAGATTGATACACTGCAAGATGAATTGGAGGATATGCTTGAGATGGTACTTTCCTATTTTATTTTGTCTTTTAAAAGCAAATACAGTCGACTCTCGATTTAGCTAACACCCAAAAAGTTCAATCCAAAGCTAACTTCGACCATTTTTTTACTTCAATTTTTGATGTCTTTTGCCAATTTTGATATTGATGTCTCTTAGGCAAAAAATCACAGGGATTCTGAACTTGTTTTTTTTTGGGCGTTCGTTAAATCAAGCGTGGACTGTAGTAACAAAACTGTTTGTTTTAGAATAACGAGATTCAAGATGCGCTGTCACGTCAATATGATACTCCAGATGTATTATTTGAATAGCTGCTTACAATATTTATTTTGACTTTTTTTTTAGATAGACGAGGCAGACTTGGAAGCAGAATTGGATGCTCTCGGAGATGATCTCGCTTTGGATTCAGACACTTCTTACTTGGATGAAGCGATGAGTGCGCCAAATGTCCCAAGTCGGGAGCCAGGAAAAGCTGCTGTGAGTGCTTTTTTGGATGAATGTCCTAGAAAATACTGGTGAATGCTGTTTATTTAGACGATTACGGATCAGGGCGTTCCTGTAGACGAGTTCGGCTTGCCAAGGATTCCAGCTTCTTAATTTTTCGCTACACTTCTGTGGTGTCTATATAGTCTTTTACAAGTCTGGTGTTGTCTGCAGAAAATTTATTTTTTTCGTCGAATGGAGTACAAGCGTGTAAATTTTTCTGGCTGTAATGTGTGTTGCTAGTGTTCGCTTTCGACTTCTAATAAAAGAACCACAATTTTTTACGACTATATATTTTTAAGTTCTAAACTTAAAAAAAAAACCAAAAAAGGAGGCTGGAAAACCTGATCGCCAAGCCAAGGAGATTTTGGTGATGAAAATCAGGGAGTGAAGACGCCTATAATTGTCACGTATAACACACCAAAGTTCAAGTTAAAGGTTATCAAAGTAGTTTTCACAACAGCCAAACAATAAATTAAGCGCTGGATTGAACAGATTTTCCATGTCAACAGCAGCAAACACTTAAAGTATTTAGCAGTGCTGCTCTCTACTACAACAGCAATTGGTCGTGTTTGTTTTCGACTGAAGTTGAACCAAAGTGAAGTGAGGAACTTGAATAAAACTAGCCACATTTCCCACTTTTCTTTATTTTGTCAGTAAATTTTCTCTTCTTCCTATTTTTCTTCTCTCCATCGGACTGCCTAAGCAATTTCAGGTTTATTTCCGGAAGAATGGCCATGCCAGATTATTACCACACACCTTCGGGCACTCTGCAGCAGACCTATGAAGACTTCCAGAAAATATTTATGCGCTTCTTCGGCACTTCCAATGACGTGCAGGAAACTGGTCTCAGTGATCTTAAACCCTTTAGAATGGTGAGAACGGTGGGTATAGCTTTTCACACACGTCACTCTATTCTCTTGCTAAATATGTGCTTTTTTTAAATATTTGTTTGACTATTTACTGCTCTTTAGTTAGTAAGTAGGTTAGTAAAAGTCAGTTGCTTCTATACCTTTTTGTTGTATTTGGCAAAGAATTAAACAAAAAGTCCCCCACTTAATCTTATGCAAACAATGTGTTGGCTGTCGTTTTGGCAATTTTTTTGAGCAGCCATCAATTGCTCCATTTCAAATTGCGTCAATTCAAATTAGGTAAAAAATCAAACACCGATTCAGCACTCCATAAATAGCACACGCCCCTATCAAGGCTCTGAATCTATTTTGCTAGAGTCCATTTGTTGTTACATGGCTGCTATATGTTGACAGATTGCAGGTCAATGGGTGTTAAGATTAAGCAAAATATGTCACGATTTGCATTGGCCCAATTTGTATTGACGCAATTTGAAATGGCACAAACTATCGCTGCTTCTGTAATCTTCTTTTCTTTGAACTACTCTTTGAGCAGAAGCTGAAAGCATCCACATAAAATAAGATCTAAAACCCTACTTGTGCGAGTGGGAGTAGGCTTAGCAATCCAAGCAAGATTTTTGAGAAATAAACCTTTTTGCCAAAGTGCAGTGAGAAAAACGTGGTAAAAGAGCAAAAAAGGGCGAGAAAAATTGCGCAGATGGACCGCATAAAGTGCGGCCAAAACTAAAACTAAAAACACGGCCAAAACTAATCGCTTTACCGTTTTTAGGGTTTAAATGACTACATGGAAATTACTTGCGTATATTAAAATTTTTTTGAAACTTTTCGACTACATCGGAGTTAGTCCATCTAAAGTCATTCATCTACAAAAATACAGCGCTCAATTACTACAGAAAAGAGAATAAAACCTCCCTCAGAACCAGAAAAACAATAAATGAAAACAAGAATAAAAAAAAGAATTTGAAATTTCAAATCCTTGGCATTATATAAGGCGTTTGTGGGATTTTGTGACATTTGTCACACCAACCCTCAAACGTCTACGCACCGTTTTGTTTTATTTATTATTATTATTATTTTTTCTTAACTTTTTTTTTTGCATTTTTTATTTATTCTTTTTTGGTTCTTTTATTTATTTTTTCTTCTATTTTGGTTTTTTCGTTTTTCTCTTTTATTATTTTTTCTTATCTTCGGTTGGCTCCACCTGAGTTCTTCAACCGATAAGTTCTTCAACCACTTGTTTTTTAACTGGGTAGTTCTCTGCACTGGGTAGATTAACTGGGTAGTTCTTTTTGTAGCTTATAGACATAAATAGCATTTTTATAGTCTTTGGGGTACAATTAAGAAGAAGATACCAGTTTAGATGGGAGAAAAGAAACTTTTTTTACCTTCTTATTGTTGTCTAAGTGGGGAGCAGGGTAATGCTTTGGTAATGCCCACAGCCCTCTTGATAACCATAAAATGTTCTTTTTCAACATTTTAAGTGCCTACTTCCTTTTTACATTTCAAAAGCATAACAGCAAAGAGAGTTATTGTGGCCTCTTTTGATCTCTTAGCCGTATGCAATCAATCCATCAATCAGTCAAGCCGTCCCACTTGACTCAAGAAGATAGAGCAAAGACAGTCCTCAGATATAACGACACAAGGAAGATAGTCAATAAATTCCCCAAATTCCTCGACTTTTGAGAAAATATTTGGCAAAAAAAGTTGGATCCAATTGCGTCAAAAGACTTTATGTAGTTTGTCATTCCCAGATTTAGACTCTGCCAGAAATAATCTTCTCGGCCACATCTCTTATCCTCTTTTCGGCGCAAATATATACACTTGTATGCGTAAGCAAAACTGTTTGGACAAAAAGTACTAATCCTGGCTTTTCCACTTGTAGATAAGTGGTTTGTTTTGACTTTTTATTTCCCTCTCTATTTTCTCTCTAAATTTTGATATTTTCCTCCAATTTTATGGGATTATAAGCATATACTTGTGTAGAGAAGGCGTTCTTATGAAAACAAATACTGCTCGAGTATTAAAGGAGTGCTTTTTGTCAGTAGGACTAGTTAACCATGGTTTTTTCCAAATTTTTTTGACACTTTCGAGTAAGACTACCTATTTTTGGCTAATTTTTAGGATTCTGAAGCATCCCAGTAGCCAAAATTTCCTCAGGAATTCGAATGTGAAAGTAGAACTGTAGAAAAAGAATGTCTTGAACATATTTTCCCTTACAGGGACCTACAGCATAAAAAAGCTCTGGTATGCATGCTCTTTTCATGCATCCAGAGCTGCTTCTCGAGTGATTTATGTCTCAGGTATATTTGTGTGCGCATCTCAACCCCAAGCCCCCGTCGACCCTGTAAGGGAGCGACGGGGGATGATAGTTCGAGATGCGTGAACAGACTTACTTGTGACTTACGATGAATTCGAGCCATTTTCGGAAGGTTATATAATCCAGTAGAGTCAAAACAGCCCTCCATATAATGACCTGTTAGTGGCTTCCTAAAAAATGAGTCTAGCTACGGCAACTTTGGATGTACCGTGTCCAATATTTGTTTTACTTATACTTTACCAGACTGATAATGTGTACACTATATGTGCCAGAAGTGATAGTAGTGTGTATTCTCTCTAGAATTTACACACAAAGGATTATCACACACTAATTACTGTAGAGCTGATACTAGAACCTACTGCTCCCTTTTTCACTTTTTTCCCTACTACTTTATTACCACCTCACACTTTACACCACAGCGTGACGCGCGAAATTGAACAAATAATATTCCTGATAGGACAACCGACTCTCGTTACAGCCACCCTGTTTCAGCCGGTCACCAGTGGGTCCTTAGAGCGAGAGTGGACTGTAAGGCAGTTGGGCAATAAAAAAGAAGTTAAATTATTCTAAAAATTGCCCTTTAAAAGGCCGCAGAATTTGTTTATCTGTTACAAGCAAAGCACTGACTATTGCTAAACATGGAGCATTGCACACATTCCAATGCTTCCAGTCAAGCTGAACAATCAGTCCCATTGTTCATTGGCCAACAACTGCTGCTGCTCCCTCAAAACAATAGAGCTGTTCCAACTAGTTGATCAATAAGGCAAACGCCAGTGGACACCAACAGCTAAATGTTGCTTTAGTGGTTCTGGAGGTGTTCTTCACACCACATGTTGTGGAGGAGTGCATTAAAATCCGACTTTAGACACCTCTCTCTCTCTATCTACAACCGTTCCTTATTTTTTTGTGTGGTTCTGGTTAATAGCTTTCTCTGAGGCATAACTTATTTCTTATTTGCTTCTTGCAAGTCTGCACAATATTATTTATTTAAGCAGGGAAATTGAGCCTTAAAATAACATATTTTCTCTCCTTTATTGCTTTCTATTGATTTCGTTGAAGGCGTTTTGCTAAAAGTGCATTAGTTAATATATTCTATGTATTCAACCAGGGTTTAGGCTTGGCTTCTCCCCTGTAAAATCGCTAGCGGGAGGTATTCTAGATAAAGTTTTAGGCGGGAGGGATGATTTCGGGCAGCTTGGAGCGAGGGAGGGATGCAGGAAACCAACCCTAATGTGTATGCATAGACGCCGAATTTTTTTTTGCCTTGGTCTTGTTTTTTATGCGGTAGGTTCCTGTAAGGCAAACTATGTTCAAGATGTTCTCTTTTCCTACAGAGGGGGGCCTCCTTAGAAACTGGTCCCTTACTTGTTGGTCCCTTACCGTTCCCCTCCTTATACAGCCCTTCATCCCCTTGAAAATGGTCGAAAAATGCTTCTTATATGGTCAGCGTACCTCGAAAACTTAAGTACTTTGGAGGGCGGTGGGTGGTTGTATAAAAGAGTAGTACCCCATTTTTTTTAGCATCCATGCGAACACATGTAGAGCCAGCCTTTAGCCTTTGACTTTTTTTTTTGTTAACTTATGCCTATCTATTATGACTGAGTCTCTTTTAATTTCTAAAATAGTTTATTGATGACGTCTGAAAAGCCCAGTCACTTATATTTTTAGATGTTTCTCATAAAAAATGGAATGGATTAGTGTACAAATGTTATTTGTTTTGATTGAACAACTGCTTATAGTGTGTATTTATAGTCCACTCTCAAACCGGGTTTCCTCAATTTAAATTAGTGGGCTTCACCTACAACTTTGAGACTTGATGTGCGGAATGAGAGTGAGAATTCAAATTTTTTATTCCTTTTCTCATTTTGATGATTGCTATGGCAATTAACTGTGGCAATTAGCTGTGGCAATTAACTGTAGCAATTAACTGTGGCAATTAACTGTGGCAATTAACTGTGGCAATTAACTGTGGCAATTAACTGTAGCAATTAACTGTGACAATTAACCATGGAAATTACTCCATAACCTCTACTAATCCCCCCTCTCTTGTCACGACGGTCGGTGGTCAACCATTTTTTACGGCTAAACCACCCGACAATTGGGTATTGACACCATACTCAAAAATACAGCCGAGCTTCAGGACTACATTTTTGAGTATGGTGTCAGTACCCAATTGTTGGGTAGTTGAGCCGTAAAAAATCGTTGACTACCGATCGTCGTGACGAGAGAGGGGGGAGGATTAATAGAGGTTATGCGGTACACGTTTAAACAGAAAGTTACGTTGCATCTTGGGTGCTCTTCCCTGTAAAGATTTGAAAAAATCTTTGTTATATCAAAGGTTTCGTTTTATCCAGGTTTTACTGTATAGCAAATTGCTATTAACAATTTTAAGATTGAATTAGATTGCGGCTTCTTTTTTGTTTTCTTAATCATGAAAATGGGTGCTCAACATTTTTGGAAATTGCTTTTTAGGTTTTCAGCCTTTGCTTCCGCGTATTGCTGGTTTCCCAAGCTATTTGTGTGCATTAATCTCTTCTTATTGCTTCTTTCATTGTTGATTAAGAGAAGAAAATATTTTTGCCAGATTTTTGTTTATTTTCTGTGTAAAATATCTGATTTCGAGACACTCCGAATAGCCAGATAGTTATTAAGCATTGAGTGGAATATCCAGCTGAAGAGCACTTGAGAACCTTTTTCTTTTGATAGTCCTATTCTCAGCGTTTGTAGCGATAGGGATTGAGGCGAGAAATTCAAAGGTCTCTCTTGTAAGAGTTATAATTAATTCTCCAATATAGCTAGCTTGGACATGTGCTGTTCCAAGTGCTGGGAATGGCTTTCTCAAAAGGTTCTATTTATTTTCATAAAACGAATATTTAGCCCATCTAACGCTCCCAATGCATATTTTTCTGCACTTTCTTTTTGTTTAGTCTGAAGACTAACTCTTAACCAAAATGTCATCTCCAGGCTGGCTCTTAGTTAACCCTTTTCTCGCAGACCTATTTTGCTCACCACTCATTTTCATCACTTTGTGGCTCTGCTAGCGCCTGTACCTATTAATGTGAGATTATTGCATCAAATCTACTCGGTTATACCACCCCTTCTAATCCTCACAAATTACAGCCAAAAAAAAAACTGTTTGAAGAGGACTTCAACTTCGTCTACCGATTCCAGTGACATTGACTTCCTGATCAAAAAGAAAAAGCTTAAAACATACTTTGGGGCTGGACAACTAAGAGAAAAGATTCGGCTTGGACTTTTTTCTTCAGCGGTAACAGGGGTAGCGGTATAACGGGGAGCTGAAAGTGGTGGGAGCATGTGGGATGTTGCAAGGAAAAGTGAAATTGGTACAGGCCCCTGGAGTATGCCCAAAAATAATAGAACTCTTTTTCACCACTGCTAGTCAAACCCAGCAGTTTGTTTGAGAGTTACTTGAGCTAGATCAAACATCAGGCAGTTTCACACCTTGTACAACAATCGGCGGGCTGCTATTCTTTGGGAGAATATTGCCCGTCTCTCAAGCTGTTTTTTGTTTCCTTTCTGACGACACATCCAGCCAAAAAAGAGATTTTCCTCATTCCTAGCAAAGTGAATACAACTTGTGCAACGTAAAGGAATTCCTACGGCTCAAACTCTTTACTAATGCTAGCCAACAAGGCATATCTTGTTTCAGCCACCAACCAGAGGCTTTCTAAACTCTGAACTTCACGGGGTTATCCAGCAGCTGGCTCATCCTATTTCTCACATCTGTTTGGAGGTGTGATTGCCATTCTCTTTGCTGAACCAAAATTTCTACTTTTTAGATCTCTATTATTTGACTGCTGCTGCTGCTGTTACCAGTTCAGCGCCCCTGTTCTTTTAGGCAGCACCGGAAACCCTGAGCTGTTGTTGCCTAACAATATATAAGCATTCTTTTGGCCTATGAACACAGTTGTTGAGTTGATCAGTCTGGATTATTATTTTTCTATCAATTTATCAGCTATTTTTCTGGCTTTTGCTTGCTGAACAGACAAAAACAGAGCATATAACTTGGGCTAATTTTTCTCTTCCTTCCTACTTGTTTAACCCCGCGTGCTTCTTTGTTTTCTAAATAGTGTTAGTGGTGATACCAATTATACAGTTTTCACCTATCAGATCTACGACGCAGCAATGGCATTAGGGAGCGGAGCCCCACAAACAACCAGTTCACTTATGGCTTTTAGTGAGGAAATCATAAAACAAGTGAGTAACTTTTTACTCCTCTCCTTACAAAACCAGTTAGGGCTGGTCATGTGCTCTCTGTGGCAGCATCCCACACAAAATATGAATAAGAATGCATGCACCGCTTTGTTTTTTGCAGTTGACTCCAGAGGAGATTGATGAATTCCGGGAGGCATTCATGATGTTCGACAAGGACGGCAATGGCACTATCAGCACCAAGGAGTTGGGAGTGGCTATGCGCTCTCTGGGTCAGAACCCCACAGAAAACGTGAGTCTAGAGAGCTTTTGTTTGGTTTACAATGTTAAAAACTTGACTCTTGTCTGGTCTTCCTGTGGTTTGTGCTCTGCCCATCCCGGGTAGGACAGAGCACAAAAGAGTAGAGAATTCATTATGTCACTTCTTCTTTTTTTTTAAAGAAATTCTCACTTTTTGGATTTGAAAGTCTAGTTTTGTAGGAAATATTGGAGATGATCAACGAAGTGGACATTGACGGCAACGGCCAGATCGAGTTCCCCGAGTTTTGTGTGATGATGAAGCGAATGATGAAGGAAACAGACTCTGAGATGATCAGGGAAGCCTTCAGGGTGTTCGACAAGGACGGCAACGGAGTGATCACTGCCCAGGAGTTTCGCTACTTTATGGTCCACATGGGCATGCAGTTCAGTGAACAGGAGGTGGACGAGATGATCAAGGAGGTGGATGTTGATGGAGACGGAGAGATCGACTACGAAGAGTTTGTTAAGGTAGGCACCTCAAATTTTTACACACTCAAACCAAAATACCGCTTTTTTTCTCATAGCCCCTAGTTCAAAATCTTGTTCTTGGCATTGTGTTTTTGACCAACTTTTTCCGGACGACTCTCAGGCAGGTCACCATGCAAATTGTAACTGAAAGAATAAGCTACACTTTAAGTGGTAACTTGCCTAAGACCTGTCTAGAAAAAGTTGGTCGAAAACACAATGCCGGAAACACAATTTTGACGGTACCTATATTTTGTAGATGATGAGTGAACGGTGAGAGTGCGTGTTGCAGCCATCCATATCGTCAACAACCTGTGATGTTTAAGTTATTGAGCAAGGGCATTTCTGCCAGCTAGAAGAACAGCAAGACCAAAAGGCCAAGTAAATCGTCCACACTTGATTGCTCACTCTAGTCTCTGTTAATTTATGCGATTGTCTATTTGAGCTCTCTCTCTTATTAGTTATTAGTGGTTGGGATTAGGCCAACAGCGAGTCAACTTTTGATGGTAATCTCGGCTGGTATTTCCACACAAGTGCCATGCATTCCTTTTGTTAAATTCACTCTAATAAAATTTATTACTGTAATTTGTAAAAAAAAACATTTCATTTGCAGCAGAAATAGAGGAGAACAACAAATGGAACCGTTTCATTTTGCATACACAGCCACTTGGCTTGACTTATTTGGCTCTTCTAAACAACTGTACAGGGTGGACCGAAATTGTGCGGACACTTTTTAGAAATTCATGTAAAAAGTGGCTGCTTTTATATGTCTTTCAATGTCACTTAGACAACAGTAAGAAGTAAACAAAGGTTTCTTTTAGACCGCAGGCCGGAGGAATTGGCCTCCCCTCCAAAGGATTCCTCTGGAGACTAGGTATAAGGCCTGGTATAAGCTGGGTATCGTCTAACCTAGGCTGGCCTATCCTAAGTCTAAGGCTTAGATGTATGCCCAAGTGTGGTACCTATTGGTACCCAAGTGTGGTACCGAAAATACCATTTATAATGTTGTTTACCTTGGAGGACCAAGGTAAAAACCGAGTTTCTATGGCGAAAGAGTATGAAAAACAACGCCTTTATCGTTTTTAGCGTATAGGCATTGGTATGGAGGGGTTAAAACACACTTTTGGGGAAAAAATCTATTGGAGAAGGGGTATATCGCAGTAGAGCCCATTTTCCTGTCCTTTCAACCAGCGAACACCATAATTTCTCAAAAGAATTACATTATCGATAAAAAAAATACAAATGTTTGGGATGAGAAGGCATTTAAAAGAGCATAATAAGTTATAGAGGAGAATAAACACTCAGCAAACCCCTTCACAGTGGGCACAACACAATTTTTCGTTCCAGAAGATGGTGCAGTAGCGTCGGAGATGGGTGAGTCGTTGAGGCATTTCGCCCACACATCTGCTGGACAGTTGTTGGGAGCTCTCTAGTCTAGCTATGACTGACTGCTGGCTGCTGGTCGTAGGAGGAGGCGGGCGAGTGGCAGTCTCCTGGTTGGGGTAGTTGTTCTCGCGCAGAAACTCGCCCACATCCTCATACCGAGTGGTCATTCGGTAGTTGAACTCGACGGTGTAGCAGGCAACTATACTGGCGGAGTTGTGCAAACATTGCTGCGCCCACGCACTCTCTGAAAGTTGGGCAATTTTGTACAAAATCATGACCTATCAGGAGTCAAACGTGAATTTGCTCTTCAAACCAACTTACTGCAATCTTCAGCGTTGCAGTAGAGAAAGCTGAGCACATTCCGACAATTTGGGTCTTTTTCTCGGCCACAACAACGGCACTGCAATTTAATGAAAGGTTATTTAAAATGGAAACATGGGCCAGACATCGGGGACCAAAGGATCGAAAAAAAGGGCGATACATTAAGGCCTCTTTAATCCGATATCCCCAAAGGACCAGCCTCCGAGTGCCGAATTATCGAGGGTTTTTATAGTCATCGAGATCCATTTCTCGATAAAATCGCTTCTCGAACCTTTTTGTCAAGTTATCGAGCGTGCCGGATTAACGAAGTGCCGAATTAGCGAGGCATCCACTGTACCTATTAGGAGGGGTGACTTTTGTATTCGAGGTTTTCTTTGGCGATATCTGATTGGAACTTGATCTGGGTAATACCACAGTTGGCCGTGCTTTTTCCCAACAATTTTAACATTTTTGAGTAAAACTACCCATTTTTCAAAAACTTTTCTATTCTGAGGTCTCTCTCTCAAAATTTCCTCAGGAATCTGAATGTGAAAGCAGAATTTCGAAAAGTGACTTGGTTGCCGAGATATGGCTGCAGGTAAGGTAGTCACTGTTCCAAAAAGTAGGTAGTGCAACTTTTGGTCATGTCTCGACAACCAAGCCACTTTTGGTAATTCTGCTTTCAGATTCACATTCCTGAGGACAGTTTGACTACTGGGAGACCTCAGAAGAAATAAATCCTTTCAAAAATGGCTCCTTTTATTCAAAAATATCAAAAATGTTGAGAAAAAACCATGGCCAACTGCCGTGTGTCTCCTGATCTCGTCTAGGTCTTATTTTTTAATTTGTTCAATAGCTGAGAGTCTAGGAAGCAAAATGACATCTATAGCCGTAATTTGTGACTCTCCTAATTATGCCAGTAGAAGCTTTTTATGAAAATATCTACAACATGCCTGCTCAGATCCTTCAAACCAAGCCTTCTGCGAAATGGGTGGCTGGTCAGCACTGATCAGGTTGAGGAACACTTGGAAACGACCTCGCTGAAATGACCATATTTTCGTTCAATTTGTGCAAAAAGATTGCATAGGTAGGTGAAGTGCACCTACCCCTTTGTTCAATCGCTTCCTGATCTCAGCATCTACTCCGCTAATTTTTTGCTTGACTTTGGATTCCAGCTCCTTTCTGCCCGGCAAATTGATAGTCCTCTTGAATTCGTAGGTCTTGGCGCTGATTTTGCCACATTTGGGGGCAAAGGCTGCCTCTTCGGGTGATCCTTTGGCCACTTCAGGCAGAAATTGGTGGCCTCCTTGGTTTCCTGCTAGAGCTGTTTCTATCTTCTCACTTAGTCCACACAGTTCGCAGTACCGGCTAAAATAAAATTGATTCAAAAACTCCTTGATTGGCTTGGTTGCCGAGATATGACCAAAAGTTGGACTACCCACATTTTGGAACAGCTACCACCTTACTTACAGCCATATCTCGACAACCAAGCCACTTTTCAAAATTCTGCTTTCAGATTCAGATTTCTGAGGACATTTTGACTATGGGGAAGCCTCAGAATAAAGTTTCTTCCAAAAATGGGTACTTTTATTCAAAAAATGTTGAAAAAAACCATGGCCAACTGTCGTTTGACCACTAACAATTTTTTTACCACTTAAGGTTATAAGCAAGCAAAGCTGGAGTCAGCTCACTACCGTTGTTCAGGGTAAGCAGTCGGCAAATTGTTTTGGTGCATGCCAGTTAGCAAGCCAAGCTTTGAAATGCACTTCAGACTTTTACACCTACCAATATTGCCTTTTGTCTCTTTCAACTATGCCACTGAACTCATCACACTGTTGGTTGAGCAGACCCGTCTCAGGCACCATTGTGTAGGGCACATCAAACCGAATTCCATTGGGTCCTTCTAGGATGGGCACCTGTAGTGTGATGCCAATCTCGCCAGTAAGGTAGCCAAAGTCGTTGAGCACATTGATCCTTTTGAAGTGGAGGGAGTAGTTGCCGGGTGCTTTGATGAAGTACACCTTGTTACCCTTCTCATTGACCACATCCACGTCATCTTCAGTGAGTTTGATTTCGTTTTTTACTAAAAGTCATCAAAGGTATTGAGCTCTTTAAAATTTTCCATGTGATATCAGACAGTTGCTCACCTCCCCGACAAGAGAAAACACTAATTTCATCCAAGAGAATATACAGGTCGTCATCTGATGGGGCTGTCCTCCTTTGTTCCACACCTGGATCTGCCTTGACCAGCTGTAGACTAGGTAATAGAAGCAGCAATTGAGCCACAACCAAATGAGTATTCCATTGCCGTGCTCTGCCCACAGTGAACAGGCTAACCATATTCAACACAAATCAAGCAAATTGGCTAACCAAAAAGCCTTGGGTCCTCGGGTCCGTCTGCCTTGGGTCGGTCCGGATATTTGCAACCTTTTACAAGCACTATACTAGTATTGATTGGATAATGAAAGGTCTTTTCCACTGAATCCAAGACGTAAGAGCAGTCAATACCAGTGATCTTCTCCCACCCACTAATATCAGAAGAAAAAGGAGCAGTGGAGGTGCTTGTGGTCACCCTGAATGAGAGAAAGAAGAAGAGAAATGAATTGATTTGATCCAATCCCCACCACACAGAAGCCCATCGCCAGTGGGCTAGAAGAAGATTATTTGGGAAGAACCGGTCCTCTTTGTCTACCTATATCCACCAGCTTTGCGACTTTATTCTCTCCTTTTTCCTGGCGCTACTCACGAAGAGATATGGGCTAGTGAACGGAAGACATGGCTCTTACATCCCACAGGACTGGATTCAGTGTTGGAAAAAGTTTTGGAGTCCTCTAACCAACTGAATGAGTAATTCCCTCAGATCTTTATTCAAGAAATTCAATCACAAATTCAACAGAAACAAATCACTTCATTGGATAGTTTCGTTACTCAATCACCGCCTTCCATCGCTCCACCAGATTCGTGAACCCTTGGATGAAGAAGCCAAAAGACTTGAATTCATAGAATTGCTCCACAAAGACCATCGCTTCAGCCACAGCAAACAGCACCACTTAGACGTCGCCCTACACCCGAAGACTTCCTCCAGCTGCCTAGTCGTCTCAGCCCCACCGATCTTGTTATCCTTCTCAAAGAGAAAGAGCAAAAAAATGTCGCTGATTT